>PVIY010002604.1:0-125385 GCA_004026745.1 Myrmecophaga tridactyla
TATATATTCTTTTCCCTCTTTCTCTTTGTATTCTTTAAATTACTCTTCAATTCTGTGCCCTCCTCCAGACCTCCATCTCCTGTCTTCTTTTTTTCAACTGGTAGAACTCCTTTTAGTATTTCTTGTAGGACCAGTCTCTTGTTGTCAAATTCTTTCAGGACATCTTTGTCTGTGAAAGCTTTAATCTCTCCCTCAATTTTAAAGGACAATTTGGCTGGGTACAGAATTCTTGGCTAGAAGTCTTTCTCTTTCAGGATCTTGAATATATCATAACACTGCCTTCTCACCTCCAGGGTGCTGGTTGAGTAGTCTGAACTCAGTCTTATTTGATTCCCCTTGAATGTGATAGATCGTTTTTCTCTTGCTGCTTTCAGGATTTTCTGCTTCTCTTCAACATTTGACAGACTGATCAGTATGTGTCTTAGGGAAGGCCTATTTGGATTTATTTTGTTTGGAGGTCTTTGGGTTTCTGTGACTTGTATGTTTATGTCCTTTATGAGGGTTGAGAAGTTTTCCCCCATTATATCCTCAACACTCTTCCTAGGCCTTACTCCTCTTTTCTCTTTCTGGAACACCAATGATTTTTATATCTGTGCACTTTGTTTTGTCTATCATTTCCCTGAGTTCCCATTCAATTTTTTCCATCTTTTTTGCCATTTGCTGTTTCGAGTCTTTGAAGTCAATTATCGTGTCCTCTATATCACTTATTCTTTCTTCTGTCTCTTCAAATCTGATGTTGTGTGCCTCTAGTATGTTTTTTATTTGGTCCACAGAGTCTTTAATCTCTGTGATTTCCACTATTTTTCTATTTATTTTTTCAAATTCCTCTTTGTGCTCTTCTATTATTTTCTTGATCTCCTTTATGTCATTTGCTATCCCATTTATTTTATTAAGTAGAGTTGTATGAACATCTTTGATTAGTTGTTCCAATGTCTGTGCCTCCTCTGGTGTTTTAGTTTGGTCATTAGGCAGGGCTATATCTGTCTTCATTGTGATATGCTTAATGATCTTCTGCTGTCTTCGTCGCATGTAGATATCTTGATTGATTTACTTTGGGAGGTGATTTCTTTCAGTAGTCTAAGGCCTTGTGTTTGCGGGATGGTTGTACAGCGGAGAGCAGGGCATGGGGTGGAGACTCAGAATGGTGATTTGATTCAGGGCAGGTATGGTCACAGGTTGGAGATGTTACACTGGTGCTTGTGAACATGGGCACCCAGTGGTTAGGGAGGATGTAGCTGTGTAGGGTGTACCAGACTGGGGGATGTATCCCTGGTGTGCGCTGGTCTAAGGCAGAGGGCCCTTTATGTGCATGTGTAGAGCTGTGGCAGTAGGTTGGCATTACACCTTCATGGATTGGGGGCAGATGTGACCGGACTGCAGGTTGGCACTTTCTCAGAGCTGGGAAATGAAGCTGAGGGCTGTGCGCATGCAAGGGTCTAAGATGGCTCTAACATGCAACTCCCAGAGCTGAATGATGTGATTGGGGGCCCATGCACATGCATGGGCCTGGAAGTTCTGTAAACAGATGTGCTGAGCTCAGGGAGGGAGAGATGTGGCTGTGGACACTAGGGGGGAGTAGCCTGGGTATGGAGGTTAGTGCCCACAGCCTTTATGCGCTGATAACAGCCTGCAGGGACCAGGGAGGGGGAGGTAGTGCTTGGGAGAGGTGCAGGAGAGGTGGGCTGGTCTGCACTTAGGGTGGGGCTGGGTGCAGGTACTCATACTGGGGGCTGGTGAGGTGGGGGCACCTGGAGCGCAGGGAGTGGGAGCGGGTGAGTGGGTCCAGGTTTCAGGTGCGTGGGGTGTGGGTTGAGTCACCGGTCACGGGGCTGTGCTGATGGGGGTAGTGTGCCCAAGGAACACATCCTGGCTTACTTCCTAGTCCCGTGTACCTGTCAGTGCACTCCTGTGGGCTCTGCACCTTCATGCCAGGCTCCAGCTTTCTGCCTCTCAGTTTCTCAGGCTCTGCAAACAGGGCTGCCGCATGTGGTGCAGAAGGTTCCCCCGGGTCAGCTGCACTCCTGAATTGCTGCTTCAGTCGCCCTCCTGTCCCTTCTCTAACTTTTCTGTGGAGCAGGGCTAATCTCAAACTGCTCTAGTCGGCCATCTTCCCGGAAGTCCAACTACGTAGCTTTTGTTGTGTGACCTTGTGATTGTAAAAGCCTTGTGACTGGCACTCCATTTATCTATAATATGGGTAGATGAGTAATAAAATAAAGACAAAAAAATAGTAGGGGAGATAAGGGTATGGGATGTCTTGGTTTTTCTTTATTTTTACTTCTTCTTTTGGAGTAATGAAAACTTTCTAAAATTGATTGTGGTGATGAATGCACAACTATATGATGATACTGTGAGCCATTTATTGTATGCTTTGCATGGATTGTATGGTGTGTGAATACATCCCAATAAAATTGCTTTGAAAGATTAAAATAAAAAGGATCATTCTGCAAACTGAGGAAGAAGATGGGAAGCTGGTAGAAAACTATTAATAGTATTTGTCCCAGCTCACCATTTCAGCTCAGCAAATGGCCAATAACATCATGTCATGATTCCTGTCTCTGTCACTTTACATAACCACAAAGCTCACATTTCAGTTTTAAAGTTGAGTTTCCTTTAGCAAATTAGAAAGAACTTCTGAAACTTAAAACAACAAAAATAACTGGTGATTTTTTTCATGGCTCTACAATGCATGCTGTTCAACTTACTATAAAAATGAAACAGAATGAATAAATGACCTAATGAAAGGATTTAAAATCTGTGTGGATTTAATGAAATAAATTGTAAGATTAATTGACATGGGAAATTTATAGGTTGAAAAGTAGAATATAAACAAACATAAGAATAAGATAAGAACATAAAATACATATCAAACTCCTATGTGCTTGTTTGGCATATATCCTAAATTTCTTATAGCAAAACTCTTTGCATTGATTTCTATCAAGTTTTAAGATACACAGTACAAAAATTTTAATAGTAGTTTAACATTAAGATGTGTAAGAATTCTTTATTTGCCACTGAAACCACACTATATACAATGAACCTCATCCTTGTTATTGGTAATGACTGACATTATAAGTCTCTTTCTTAAGACATTTTTTAGTAATTAGAGTTACTATATCATCAAAATGGGCCATTTTGAAAGTGAAACAACAGGTATAAATTTGGTCTTGTCCTTAGCAAACATTTCCATATGTATAGGAGGGTGCTATGACTTTAAAGGAAATGTCTCTAGTCAGTTCTTAAAATGACCACAATGTAATTTCGGTCCTTCATTATTCTCTTTAAATTCCCTAGCTCTCATCTGCCTTGTCATTTTTGGCAAATAACCTAATCTTCCTGGCTAGCTGCTCTCTTCAAACCTCCTTGTGTCTTTCTCCTCTGTCACAATGTGAGTAGACTTGTGTCCTCCTTCAATAACTATCATCTCCTTAAAGAAGTTTGACTATGAGGGGAAGGACAGAGTGCTCTATATTTGTCATCTTCCTTTCTTCACCTCCCTTTGATTGCTCTCTCTCCTGATTCACAGCATTTGTCTTTTACTCTCCACAAAATATGAGCAAAGCTCAAATATGGTTGCATAAGAGCCATTTTCTAACCCTTGTCTTATATGACCCTTCTAAGTCACTCAGTATTCTTGGTTGATCCCACCTTCTTAAAATTGACCCCTCTTTTATCTTCTGGGACACCACAACCTCTGGTCTCCTTCTTTCTTCCTGATCATTTCCTCTTTTTTTTTCCCCCTCCCTTACATTTTCTCCAGCATCTCCCTTATGTGTGCTTTACAAAGCAGTAAAGTGCAGTGTCTCCTGATGGTTAAGAGCACATATTCTTTTTACTTTCTGTTGAGTAGGTCTAAGATGGCAGCTTAGTGAGGTGTGGGATTTAGTTCGTCCTCTAGAGCAGCTAGTAAATAGCCAGAAGCAGTACAGAGCAACTGCTAGGGCCATATCAGTGGTCACACAGTGTACGCCAGTCTGAACAAGCTGTACCAACTGCGATCCCGTCCAGAACCACGTCTCAGCCTCTAACTGCCCCAGGCAAGGGCCGAATTAAGCCTGTCTGAGAGCTTGTCTTCCCCAGGAGAGGGGTGGGGCCCAGCTCAGGTGGAATCCCTCCCTCAAGGAATTCAGAACCTAAGCCCCACCAGCCTACAGCCTCTCCTCTGTCTCAACCATGTCCCCAGCAGGAGAATCTGCTGAAGTAAAAGGCACCGCATCACTTTATACTGGAGGTACCTGTAGGCAGACAAGTCCTATATACTGGGCAGGATAGGAAAAACACAGAGTCTAGAGGCTTCATAGGAAAGTCTTCTGACTTGCTGGGTCTCACCATGAGGGAAAACTGACTCATGTGACTCTTTCCTCCTGAGAGGAGGCCAGTTTGGTCTGGGAAAATCTGGCTGGGGTCTATAATACTTAAGTAGACCCTCCTAAGAGGTATTATATATTTAAGATACTAAAAGAGAAAACCTGCCAAACACTGAATTCTATATCCAACAAAATTGTCCTTTAAAAGTGAGGGGGAAATTAAAACATTTTCAGACAAAAAAAAAAAAAAAACTTAGAAAATTTGTGACCAAGAGACTGGCTCTGCAAGAAATACTAAAGGGAGCACTAGAGATAGATAAGAAAAGACAGCAGAGAAAGTGTGGAGAAGAGTGTAGAAATAAAGGCTATCAGTAAAGGTAAAAAGAAGAAAAATAATATATGATATATAAAATCCAAAAGGCAAAATGGTAGAGGAAAGTACTGCCCTTACAGTAATAACACTAAATGATAATGGGTTAAACTCCCCAATCAAAAGACACAGACTGGCAGAATGGCTTAAATAAAAGGACCCATCTATACGCTGTCTACAGGAGGTGGATTTTAGACCCAAGGATAAACACAGGTTGAAAGTGAAAGGTTGGGAAAAGATATTTTATGCAAACAGCAATCAGAAAAGAGCAGGAGTAGCTATACTAATATCCAACAAATTAGACTCAAATGTAAAACAATTAAAATAGACAAAGAAGGATACTGTGTATTAATAAAAGGAACAATTCAACAAGAAGACATAACAGGCATAAATATTTATGCACTGAGCCAGAGTGCTCCAAAATACATGCAGCCAACACTGAAAAGAGAAATAGACACATCTAACAAATAGTTGGAGACTTCAATTCCTGCTCTCATGAATAGATAGAACATCTAAACAGAGGCTCAATAAGGAAACAGAGAATTTGAAAAAAAATAAATGAACTAGATCTAATAGACATTTATAGAACATTACACCCTGTAACAGCAGGATATACATTTTTCTCGAGTGCTCATGAATCATTCTCAAGGCTAGACCATATGCTGGGTCACAAACAAGTCTCAAATTTAAAATGATTGAAGTTATACAAAACACTTTCTCAGATCATAAAGGAATGAAGTTGGAAATCAATAATAGGGAGAGGGCCAGAAGATTCACAAATATATGGAGGCTCAACAACACACTCTTAAACAACCAGTGGGTTAAGGAAGAAATTACAAGAGAAATCAGTAAATATCTTGAGGCAAATGAAAATAAAAAAAACAACATATCAAAATTTATGGGATGCAGCAAAGGCAGTGCTAAGAGGGAAACTTATTGCCCTAAATGCCTATATCAAAAAAGAAGAAAGAACAAAAATCAAGGAATTAACTGTTCACTTGGAAGAACTAGAGAAAGAACAGCAAACTAACCCCAAAGCAAGCAAAAGGAAAGAAATAATGAAGATTAGTACAGAAATAAATGCAAGTGAGAACATGAAAACAATTGAGAAAATCATGATTCTATGAGAAAATCAACAAGATTGATGGACCCTTAGCAAGGTTGACAAAAAGAAGAGAGAGGATGCAAATAAAATCAGAAATGGAAGAGGAGACATAACCACTGACCCTGCATAAATAAAGGAGGTAATAAGAGGATACTATGAACAACTTTATGCTAATAAACTAGACAATGAAGATGAAATGGACAACTTCCTATAAAGGCATGATCAACCAACGTTGACTTGAGAAATAGATGACCTTAACAAACCAATCACAAGTAAAGAAATTGAATTAGTCACTAAGAAGTGCCCCCAAAAGAAAAGTCCAGGACCAGATGGCTTCACATCTGAATTGTACCAAACATTCAAGAAAGAATTAGTACCAATCCTGCTCAAACTCTTTGAAAAAATTGAAGAGGAGGGAAGGCTATCTAACTCATTTTTTTGAAGCCAACATCATCCTCATACCAAAGCCAGACTAAGATACTACAAGAAAAGAAAATTACAGACCAATCTCTCTAGTGAATATAGATGCAAAAATTCTCAACAAAATTTTTGCAAATCAAATCCAGCAACACATTAAAAGAATTATACACCATAACCAAGTAGGATTCATCCCAGGTATGTAAGGATGGTTCAACATAAGAAAATCAATTAATGTAATATACCATATCAACAAATCAAAGCAGAAAAACTATATGATCATCTCAATTGATGCAGAAAAGGCATTTGACAAAATTCAACATCCTTTCTTGTTGAAAATACTTCAAATGATAGGACTAGAAGGAAATTTCCTCAACTTGATAAAGGGAATATAAGAAAACCCACAGCTAACATCATCCTCAATGGGGAAAAACTGAAAACTTTCCCTCTGAGACCAGGAATAAGACAAGGATATCCACTGTTACCATTGTTATTCAACATTGTGTTGGAAGTTCTAGCCAGAGCAATTAGACAAGAAAAACAAATACAGGGATCAAAATTGGAAAGGAAGAAGTAAAACTCTCACAGTTTGCAGATGATATGATACTATATGTCGAACCCCCCCAGAAATCCACAGCAAAACTACTAGAGCTAATAAATGAGTTCAGCAAAATGGCAGGTTACAAGATCAACACTCAAGAATCTGTAGTGTTTCTATACACTAGTAATAAGCAATCTGAGGGGGAAATCAAGAAAAAAATCCATTTACAATCACAACTAAAAGAATAAAATGTTTAGGAATAAATTTAACTAAGGTTACAGATGACCTATAAAAAGAAAACTACAAGAAATTGCTAAAAGAAATCACAGAAGACCCAAATAAATGGAAGGGCACACCATGTTCATGGATTGGAAGACTAAATATAGTTAAGATGTCAATTCTACATAAATTGATTTATAAATTCAATGCAATACTAATTAAAAATTCCAAAAACTTACTTTGCAGAAATAGAAAAACTAATAACCAAATTTATCTGGAAGGGCAGGGTACCCCAAATAGCTTAAAATATCCTGAGAAAGAAAATGAAGTTAGAGGTCTCACACTACCTGACTTTAAGGCATATTACAAAACTACAGTGGTCAAAACAGCATGGTACTGGCATAAAAATAGGTATACTGACCAATGGAATCTAATAGAGTGTTTTTGTATAGACCCTCTCATCTGTGGACAATTGATCTTTGATAAGGCAGTTAAGCCAACACACCTGGGACAGAACAGTCTCTTCAATAAACGGTGCTTGGAGAACTGGGTATCTACATTCAGAAGAATGAAAGAGGATTCATATCTCACACCCTGTATAAAAATTAACTCAAAATGGATCAAAGACCTAAACATTAGATCTAAGACTATAAAACTTTTAGAAGAAAAATGTAGGGAAATATCTTATAAATCTTATCATTGGAGGCAGTTTCCTAGTTCTTACATCCAAAGCACAAGCACTGAAGAAAGAAATAGATAAATGTGGGAACTCCTCAAAATTAAACATGAGAGGATGTGGAGAAAGAGGCACACGTATCTACTGTTGGTGGGAATGTCAAAAGATAACTGCTGTGGAAGGCAGTTCAGTGGTTCCTCAGGAAGCTAAGTATAGAACTGCCATGTAATCTGGTAATACCATTGCTAGGTATCTATTCAGAGGGCAGGAGGGCAAGGAAAAAAATGGTTATTTGCACACCAATGTTTAGAGCAACATTATTTACGATTGCCAAGAGATGGAAATAGCCCAAATATCCATAAACAGACGAGTGGCTAAACAAGCTGTGGTATATACATACAATGGAATATTATGCAGCTATAAGACAGAATAAAGTTGTGAAGTATGTAACAACAAGAATGGACCTTAAGAACATTATGCTGAGTGAGATTAGCCAGAAACAAAAGGACAAGTATTGTATGGTCTCACTGATATGAACTGACATTACTGAATGTACTTGGAGAATTTCAGTTAAGAACAGAGACCATCAGGAGATAGAAATAGGGTAGATTTGGGGTAATTGGAGCTGAAGGGATACAGATTGTGCAACGGTACTGACGGTAAAAATTCAGAAGTGGATAGCATGATACTACCTAATTGTAGCACAATGTTAGTATGCTCAATGAAGCTGAATGGGAGAATGATAGAGGGAGGAGGGCTGGGGACACAAATGAAACCAGAAGGAAAGACAGACGATTAATATGGACAGTGAATAAAAAAAATAAATTTGCAAAGTCCCCTTGAGAGAATGGTGAGAAACGGGGAAAATTTACCTTCCCCATTTGGAGAATTCTTATATTCTTGCAAGCAATGGGACAACCAAATCAAAAGGCTGGGCCCTCAATCTTAGGGTTTGTTCATATGAAACTTATCCCTGCAAAGGATAGGCTAAGCCTACTTAAAGTTAGCCCTAAGGGTCACCCCCAGAGAACCAGTTCTGTTGCTCAGATGTGGCCAATCTCTCTTTCAGCCAATATGGCAGACAAACACACTTCCCTTCCCCTCTCTATGTGGGACATGACTCCCAGGGGTATAAACCTCCCTGGCAACATGGGACAGATATCCTAGAATGAGCTGGAACTCAGCATCAAGGGACTGAGAAAACCTTCTAGACCAAAAGGGGGAAGAGAGAAATGAGACAAAATAAAGTGTCAGCAGCTAAGAGTTTTCAGAGTTGAGAGGTTATCTTGGAGGTTATGCTTACACATTTTATAGATATCCCCTTTTTAGCTTAATCTGTATTAGAGAGACTAGAGGGAAGTGCCTGAAACCGTAGAGCTGTGTTCCAGTAGCCATGTGTTTTGAAGATGAATGTATAATGATACAGCTTTTGCAATATGATTATGTGAGTGTGAAAATCTTGTGTCTAGTGCTCCTTTTATCTACAATATTGACAGATGAGTAAAAAAAAAAAATGGATTAAAAATAAATAATAAGGGGCGGCTGCCGTGGCTCAGCAGGCAGAGCTCCGACCTGCTGTGCTGGAGGTCTGGAGTTCGATCCCTGGTGCCTCCTGCCCATATGCAAATTTAAAAATAAATAAATAAATAATAGGGGGAGCAAATGTTAAAATAAATTGAATAAATTGAAATACTAGTGAACAATGAAAGGGAGTGGTAAGGGGTATAGAAAAAAATAGAAGGAATAAAGTTTAAAATATATCGAGTAGATAGGGATACTAGCCCTCAATGAGAGGGAGGGGTACAGGGTATGGTATATATGTTTTTTTTCTTATCTCTTTTTCTAGAGTGATGCAAATATTCTAAAAAACAAGCATGGTAATGAATATACTACTATGTGATATTGTGAGCCATTGATTATACACCATGAATGGAACGTTTGTAATGTTAAGAATGTTCATGGTTGTATGTTGTTTTGTTTTGATAATAAAAAGTAAGTAAATAAAAATCAGCCTCTTGAAGTACCTGAAATTGTAGAGCTGGGCTCCAGTAGCCATGTTTCTTGAAGATGATTGCATAATGGTATTGCTTTTGCAATGTGACTGTCTGATTGTGAAAACCTTGTGTCTGTTGCTCCTTTTATCTATGGTGTGGACAGATGAGTATAAAATATGTATAGAAAATAAATAATAGGGGGAACAAAGGTTAAAATAAATTGAATAGATTGAAATGCTAGTGGTTAATGAGAGGAAGGGGTAAGGGGAATGGCATGTGTGAGCTTTTTTTTTCTTTTTCCTTTATTATTTTTTTTGCTGGAGTGATGCAGATATTCAAAAAAATTATCATGGTGATGAATACATAACTATGTGATGATATTGTGAGCTATTGATTGTATACTATTGTGCTAGTTTGGACAGATGTATGTACCCTAGAAAAGCCATGTTTTAATCAAAATCCCATTTTGTAAAGGCAGAATAATCCTTATTCAATACTGTATATTTGAATGTGTTAATTAGATCATCTTCCTGTAGAAGTAACTCAATCAAGAGTGATTGTTAAGCTAGATTAGGTGGAGATGTGTCCACCCATTTGAGTGGGTCTTGATTAGTTTACTGGAATCCTATAAAAGAGGAAACATTTTGGAGAATATGAGAGATTTCAGAGAGAGCAGAGAATGACATAGTCACAAGAAGCAGAGAGTCCACCAGCCAGTGACCTTTGGAGATGAAGAAGGAAAATGTCTCCCAGGGAGCTTCATAAAACAGGAAGCCAGGAGAGAAAGCTAGCAGAAGATGCTGTGTTCACCATGTGTCTTTCCACTTGAGAGAGAAACCCTGATCGTCATCGGCCTTCTTGAACCAAGGTATCTTTCCCTGGATGCCTTAGATTGGTCATTTCTATAGACTTGTTTTAATTGGGACATTTTCTCAGCATTAGAATTGTAAACTAGCAACTTATTAAATTCCCCTTTTTAAAAGCGATTCCATTTCTGGTATATTGTTTTCTGGCAGCTAGCAAACTAGAACGACCATGTATAGAATGTTTGTATGTCAAGAATATTTGTATGTTTGTCATTTAGAATAAAAATATATATTTAAAAAAAAGTACAGATTCTGAGTCCAGACTGTGTGAGTAAACTGGCTGTGTTGTTTGCTCTCTGTGTCACCTTGGGTAGACTACTTCACTTATGTGGGCCTCAGTTTCTTCAATGATTTTAAAAAAAGTGATATACTCTGCCACCTTACTCCAGCCCACATTTCTGCTGAGCAATATATCCAAACCACTGAATGGACATCTCTACTCACCTCAGACTCAGTCATCCAAAATGAACTCATCAGCTTCCTCACCAGAATGTTAGTCCTTTTTTTTTCTTTCTTGAGAAAAGGTGTCCAAACACACAGGCTGGGTTACCTGGAGTAATTTTTCACTCTCCCTTGCCCCTTATTCCCTATATCCAGTTAGTCATCAAGTCCTGTCAAATCCACTGACATACCATCTTTTATATCTCTCTTCTTCCTTCCACTCCTTCTGCCCCTCTCTAAATCAGGACACTTAACACATCATATTTGGATTACTGTATCAGATCCTCATTAGATACAGAAGGAAAATGCCTCCAGGGAAGCCTCATGAAACAAGAAGCTAGGAGAGAAACCTGGCAAGTTTTCTTTGTGCCTTTCCAACTGACAGAGGTGTCCAGAACCCAAAGACCCCAGGAGGGGCCAAACACACACCTGTCCAGCTGACAGAGTTGTTCCAGACAGCGTCAACCTTTCTTGTGTGAAGGTAACTTCCTGTCGGCGCCTTAATTTGGACGTTTTCATGGCCTTAGAACTGTAAACTTGCAACTTAATACCCTTCTATAGAGCCATTCCATTTCTGGTATATTGCTTTCTGGCAGCTTTAGCAAACTAATACACACCTCCTCCCTTTTATCTGATCATTCTCTCAATCTTCAAGGATGTCAGAGCAATGACAATTCTAACTTCTTTGTGCTGAAAAGGGGGTGTCAAGATTATGAGACAGAAGAATGAAACTAGATGATGTTCTTGGAGAGATTGGTAGCTCTGGGTTTCAGGATTTATCTGGCATAGGAACCATCTGGAAGCTTTAAGTTTCTGTAAAAATGAACTTAGTAGGTTAAAGTCTTATAGAGTCTTAGATAAAGCCCAGGGTATTTTTTCGCATTTTTCAGGGCTACTGTTGGGTGGGGATTGGCATACTGTGGCAGTTTGCAATATCTGGCTGAAGCTTGCATAAGAGTAACCTACACAATGATCCCTCGAATCTGTTTGAAATCCCTTAGCCATTGAAACTTTATTTCATTTCTCTTCCCCCTTTTAATCAAGAAGACATTATCAGTCCCTGATGCCAGGGGCAAGCTCATCCCTGGGAATCATGTCCCACTTTGCCAGGGAGGCTTAACATCTCTGAGAGTCTTGCCCCCTGTAAGGGAGGTGGGGACTGAGTTTATTTGCAGAGTTTGGCTTAGAGAGGCCACATCTGAGCAACAAAAGAGGTTCTCTTGGGCATAATCATAAGTAGGCTTTGCCATTATAGAAATACATTTGATAAGAGCAAGCCTCAGGATAGAGGCCTTTGCTTATTAAATTGGGAACCCTTAATGCTTGAGAGAATAGCAGAGATTCTCTGGGTAGGAAAAAATAGCTCCACATTTTTTCTCCAGTCCCTCAAGGGACTCTGCAAATATATATATATATATAATTTTTTGCCCAGCATACTCTAGAACATATCAGTGTATTACAATATCCTGTATAAAACAATAAGACCTCCTTCCTTATTCCAGTTTCCATGTAATTAGGTTCTTAAAATAAACTGACAAGACAGGTTAAATTAGATACTGTGTGTTTTAGTTTGCTAGATTGCCAAAATGCAATATACCAGAAAGAGTGGCTTTTTAAAAAGGGAAATATAATAACTTGCTAGTTTGCAGTCCTAAGGCTGAGAAAATGTCCCAATTAAAACAAGTCTATAAAAATGTCCAAATTAAGGAACCAATAAGAAGTTACCTTTACTCAAGAAAGGCCAATGAAGTTCAGGGTTTCTCCCAACTGGAAATGCACATGGAGAAAATGACAATGTCTGCTAGCTTTCTCTCCAGGAATCTTGTTTCATGAAGCTCCCCCACAGGTGTTCATCATCCAAGGTCTCTGGCTACATGGGCTCTCGGCCTCATGGCTCTCTTGTCACTCTAAAGTTTTATCCAAAATGCTTCATCTTTTAAAGGATTCCAGTAAAGTAATCAAGAACTACCTAGAATGGGTGAAGTCACATCTCCCTCTATTCAAAAGTTCATGCCCACAAGTGGGTGAGCCACATCTCCATGGAGATAACCTAATCAAGTTTCCGACCTACATTATCGAATAGAGATTAAGAGAAATGTTTGCCTAAACATGATGGGATCAGGATTAAAATGGTTCTTCTAGGACACATAATCTTTTCAAACCAGCACAGTGTACTACTGAAAATTTAAGTTTTGGACTAAATAAACATCTCTTCCTTTGGTCTCAAACAGAAGTTGAAGTTTTAAAATACAGAAAATGCCATCCTTTACCCTGTATTCTGATTTACCTTAGTCATAACTAGATCTGCTTCATTCATATCTCTAACTGAAGAATGTTCTCTTTTTCAGATTTAACAGTTGCTATATGTGGCAATGCTGACTTCCAGAGCTACAGAACTCTAACTCTGAGTATTAGGTGTCACATAGATACCCAAAGTTCCAGGGAAATACCAGGTTATGCACAAAGAGTACAGCATCTCATAATTTAGAGATACAGTTAAAACTTGGGAATAAACAAGACTGCTATAAGAGCTTATTACTTAGGGATCTTTACAATGAGCCTTATTGAACATTCTGTGTCCTTTAATCATTGATTGCCCAATCTCTGTCTACTTTCTATCTTCTCGTATCCTATATTCTCATATTTTATTCTCAGAGGTTGCTCATTATAGTTAATTCATACTAACAAGACCATACGATGAAATTCTTTCATTTCTGGCTTATTTCACACAACATGTCATCAAGGTTCATCATCTTATTGCATACCTACCTACTTCATTCCTTCCTGCAGCTGAACAATTTTCCATCATGTGTACACACCATAGTTCACCCTTCTTGCTGGTCCATTGATGTACCCTTGGGCCACTTCCATCCATTGGCAGTCATGACTACTGCTGCCATAAGTGTCAATGTGCAAGTGTCTTCGGGGTTGAGTGTAGATGTCCTGAAAATTAAAATTTTATCTTGTCTAGTTATAGACCTTATTAAAAATTGTATTTTATTATTATCTTCACTATTATCTATAATGTATTGGGGTGAAAAGTGATTGCATGTATCTCAGCTAATGCAGGAAATTATGGACTGTTCTGTCAGGTAGCCTAGGATGATCAGAATGCTTTACTGGGTTGTCAATCTTTTTCCTTAGTATATGCCCTACCATTTCATCTACCACATATTTGTACATGTTTAGGCAGAACACAGAGCAAGTAACAAGTCAAATCAACAGCATCTCAAGATATCCTTGTGTTCTGAACATTGGGGTTGGGATGGTAGGGCAAGAAATGCCCTTTTCTGTATTCCTAGAAATCCTTCTCTACTAGTCAGGACTCATTCAACTATGAATGCATGAAATCCAATTTAAACTTAAGCAAAACCATACCTTGATTTGTTAATAAAGCATCTCTCCCTCAGCATCGGTGTAGAAAATCTCAAGAAATGTTTCTGATTGGCTTGACTTGGGTCACTATGAACCAATCACTGAGACCAGGAAGATGGGGCGTTGTGATTGGCCATTCTTGGGCTGCACAATCCCTTCTGAGGAGAGGAGGGCAGGAGGTGCCAGGGCTGGCTGGACCCAGTGATGGATCAGCTTTCCCAAAGAAGGGGGTTGTCTCCAGAAAGAGGACAAGGGATTCTGGAGAAAGGATGGATTTTGTGCGTCTTCCACCTGCCTCCCCTATTTGCTGCAGAACACAGTGTGAATTTTTCTCAGGTACTATCACAAATCATTGTAACTTAAAAAAATTTTACAGTCTCTCCCACTAAATTGGAATATCTGTGATGGTGGAGAATATGCCTTGCTTACCTTTGTGTTCCACTGTTTATCTTATGCCCACACAGAATGAATAGTATGTGTGTGGAGAGATGAATGGAAGTTGGTATTAGTTTTGGAATTCAGAGTTTCATATTAGTTTATATCTGATTCATGAAGCCCTGTTCTTTACCAGCTCCACTTTTGAGATTTTTTTCATTGCACTCTTACCTGGCCCTCTTGTGTTTATTTTATTTATTTTAATTACAGAATTTGTTGGTTAACAGAAAAAAAAAACCCACATAAAATGGTATTCCCATATACATCCTTATTATTAACACCTTCTATTAGTGTGATACATTTGTTACAGTTGAGGAAAGAATATTTTAATAATTGTACTATTAACTATAGTTCATTGTTTACAGTAAGGTTTACTGTGTTGTACAGTCCCATTTTTTTAAAAACGTTTTATTCTAGTAACATATACAACCTAAAATTTCCCCTTTTAACCACAGCCATATAAATACTTCAGTATTGTTAATTATGTTCACAGTGTTTGCCACATCACCACCATTCATTACCAAAATTTTACAGTCAACCCAAATAGAAACTCTGTAGAATTTAAGCATTAAGTCCTCATTCCCTACCTCTATTCCTGCCCCCTGGTAACCTGTATTTTAGATTCTGACTCTGTTTGCTTAGTCTACTTCATATCAGTGAGGTCATATAATATTCATCCTTCTGCATTTAGCTCATTTTATTCAATGTGGTGTCTTTAAGGTTCATCCATGTTGTTGCATGTATAAGAAATTCATTCCTTTTTATGGCTGAATGATATTCCATTGTATGTATATACTACATTTATCCATTTATTGGTTGATGGACATTTGCATTGCTCCCATTTTTGGAAATTATGAATAATGCTGCTACGAACATTGGTATGAAAATATCTGTTGGAGTCCCTGCTTTTGTTTCTTTGGTGTGTATACCTAGAAATGGGGTTGCAAGGCTTTATGGTGATTCTATTCTTAACTTTCTGAAGAACTGCTTTTTAAAGTGGCTGTACCATTTTACATTCCCACAAAACTGAATGAGTGTTCCTATTTCTCTGCATCCTCTCTGTTGTTTTTTAATAGTAGCCATTCTTTTGGCTGTGAAATAGTATCTCATTGTAGTTTTGATTTGCATTTCTCTAGTAGTTGGTGATATTGAGCACCTTTTGTGCTTTTTGGCCAATTGTACCTCTTCTTTGGAGAAATGTCTCTTTACATCTTTTGCCTATGTTTAAAATGGGCTGGTTGTCTCTTGTTGAATTGTGGGATTGTGTATATCATGGATATTAAACCCTTATTGGGATATGTTCTTTCCAAAAATTTTCTCACATTGGGTAGGTTCTTTTTTCGCTTTCTTGATAAAGTCTTTTGCACAGAAGTTTTTAATTTTGATGAGGATCCATTTATTTTTTCTTTCATTGCTTGTTATTGGATTTAGTTTGAGGATGGGGACCTATAACCTATCAGGAAATGACTTAAAATAATAATAAGACTAAGTGAAAAGCCCCAAATTTGGCCATTTTTGATGAAAAGTAACATAAAAAGGTGCTACAATGGTAAGCAAAATAGAGATTATTTTTCTTTCCAGTTGTTTGAAATATGTACCATGGAGACACAATCTTTTTGAGGGATAGTCTAGAAAAATGGTAAATTCGGAAATGAATAGGGATAAATTAGCACCAGTTTTGATAAAATGCAATGAATATCAGCCATTTTAGACAGAGATAACATTTTTGCAACCACTTTAAGTCATTGCTACATACAAGGTGAAGCCTTACTTGGAAATCACAGACAAAGATAAACCTGCTATAGGGCAAGATTTACAGCACTGCCAGGCAATGAACTAAAAGGTCACTACTGAATTAAGTTACCTTTGTATGACTTTCTGTTCTGGGTGTGAAAATACACAGAATGGTGAAATCCATTAAACTCCAGCTGACAGCAAGAGGAGTTCATTAATTCAGGAGTGGGAGTAGGCAGTTTGCCTTGCTATGAAAACCTCCTGGGAACTCTGTGGGCATAGTTTGTTTTTTGCAGCCAAATGGAGCATTAAAATAGAAGACTGCTGTGGGACTAAAACCAAGGGTCTAGAACCTCTGCCTAAAAGCAGTCATTGCTGAACAGGCCCTGTGGTAGCCAGGGAGAAATCACATTTGGCAGAGTGCATTAGGGCTTTGTGATAACTACATGGCAAGAGTAACTGGCAAACCACCCCCTGCTATGTATCAGAGAGACACCCAGATTGAAAATAATGTAATGGAAGCTGGTGCCATTTGCCCAGGTGACAAATGAGTAACTGACACAAGCTGGTGTGTCTTTGTTGTGATGTTGCAAGGCTGCTGGCTGCAGAAGGGGAGAGCTCAGGGATCCTCATCCCCAGAAGGAGCTCATTATTCCTTGATGTCAGAGACAAGACTTTTATAATAGCTGGAGAATTTCTTTCTCCCCAAGGTGGAATTAAACAGTGGTATCTCCATGGTGAAAAACAATAATATTTTAGGGGATGTGTTTAACTAATAGGTTTTTATTAAATGAGGAAATCAAGAGGCTCCCAGCTGTCACTGGTGAGGAAACTGATCCCAGAAGGGAGGACCCACATCTCTCTTGCCGACCTCTTTTTCTCCACATGAAGCCACTGACATAGGGTGGAAGCAAACATGAGTGCTCCTTTCGAAGTATCTTTGGGAACAACTTGAGACTGATGACTCAGGAGAAAAGACAACCACCAAAAAAAAAAACAAAAAAAAAACTCTCCTGTAAATGATAGACTTGTACAGAGAGAGGGTGAGGTTTTCCAGTTGGTGAAAACTGAAGGGGTTGCACTTGGGTGCTGGTGTCAACTTGAAAGCAGAGTAACAAGATTAGGAGAGGAGGGCTCAACTTCTGCAGCCACCCTCTGGTGAAGATGTAAGTCTTGATGTGCAATTCCTTTTTTGTAGTATAGGGAAATGTTCAATTTAGTTAGGACTTCAAGCTTATTATCACATCACTGAGATGGCCATGACCTTTAGGAATTAATCTTGAGTTTGCATCATGGACCAGCACATGGAGGACCAGCACATAGGACTGATGGAGAAAAGGAAATGGGGGAAAAGTAGGTAGCAGAGACCTGTACCCTGTTAGGTAAACAGGAAGACCTACAGGATAAAGTCATTTTGGTAATTTGGTATTTTGTAAATTATCTAAGGCTGAACTTAGATATTTTGGTTTGCTAATGCTGCCAGAATGCAATATACCAGAAATGGATTGGCTTTAACAAAGGGGATTTATTAAGTTATGAGTTTATGGTTCTAAGGCCATGAATATATCCTAATTCAGGTACCAACAAGAGAACACTTTCTTGGAGGAAAGCGTCCAGCATCTGGGACACAGCTTGAAAGGTATGTGGCCAACGTCTGCTGGTCCTTTGCTCTTGGGTTCTGTTGTTCTCAGCTTCTGATTCCAGTGGCCCTCCAAGCATCTGGGAGCCTCACTTAGCTTCTCTGGAGCAAACTCTGACTTTCATCTCTTTTCCTAGCATCGCCAAAGGTTTCATTTCTTTGCCTTCAGTATCAGTTCTTTCCAGCTTCTGGCTATTTCTGTGAGTCCTTGCTTGGCGTCTGGGGTATTGCTTTCTGCATCTCCAAATGTCTGCATCTAGGTGTCTGCTCTTCGTATTGGCTCTCCAGCATCTGTGCTTTCTCAAAAAGGTCTACCTCTTACAGGACTCCAGTAAATTAATTAAGACCCACCTTGGGTGGGCAGGGCCACATCTCCATGGAAATAATCCAATTAAAAGGTCCCACCCACAATAAGTCTACACCTACAAGGTTGGATTAAAAGAGAGTGGCTTTTCTTGGGTACGTAGTTTCAAAGTAGCATACTAGGGTGAACTTTATATGTAAAAATATCCCTTTAACCCAGTGTATTTAATTGTATTGGAGAAAGTAGGAGAAAATAAGTACGATAAAGCATAGACTGTGCTTTCTAGATCTGCTGTGCCTTGCTGGCTGGGTCATGCTATCTGGAAGATTGCCTTCAGCCAATCTTTTGAGACCAGTCCCATGGTTAAGATATGCCCAGCATCTCTGTAGTCCTCTAGCGCCTGTTTCCTCCTGCTCCGTCCGTCAGTTCAGCCATCTCTGGCACTTTCAATACTCCAGACTCTGAGTCCTTCACTGGACCTTCATACACATCTACCTCTCACCTTCAGAAGCCTCTGTTTGATTCTGTTTTTATTTTCAAATTTTGCCTTCCTACTTGATATTCTGAAGTTAATATGCTACTGATACTTCTTCCCCTCCCAGTCACTTTGTGTAGCAAGGTGGGAGGCAGTATGTATATAAGACATTCCAGTCTCAGAGATAACCCTTAATTAGCTGCTAATGGTAAAAAAAAAAAAAAAAAATTAACCATGTAGTAGTGTATACTACTTCACTTTCCAACATTGTCTACTCCGCATCCATTGTAAGTGTTTGGTGTGAGTCATTCTGTACATTTTCTGTCATACATATATGCAAATGTATATAAATGTGTATGACTAAACACACCCTTTTAAAACTTGAATGGATGAGATCATTTCCTATTTGCTGTTCTAAAAGTGTATTTTTTATTTAAAAATTGCATCCTGGGTATCTTTCCATGTCAATAATAAATTATAAAAATCACCTCATTTTTTAAACTCTCATATCGTGTGGCTATCTCAACTGATTTAATATGACATAAAGATGATTTTCAAGTCTTAATTATTAAAAATAATGCTACAGTGAACATCTTTGTAGGTATGTATGTGTGTGTGTTGTATGTATATACATAGAAATACATATTTTTTAGACATATACAAGTTATATGTTAGACTATCCTAGGAATAGAATTACTAGAATAAAAGCTATGTGAATTAAATTCAAAGATCACATATTCACTTTTCATAAAAGTGTGTATCAGTTATACTTCTGCAATTAGTTGATAAAATTTCTATTCTCCCAAACATTCACAGAAACTAGGTTAGTCATTTTAATTTCTGTCAGTCAGATGGAAGATAAAAGTTATCTCACTTTTGTTTTAATACATATTTCCCTGATAAGCTTGTAGCCTTTTTTAAATTTTAATTTTAATGTAATTTTATTGATATAGATTCACATACCATGTACTCATTCAAAGTACATAATTAGTGGTTCACAATATTATCATATAGCAGTGCATCTATCATCACAATTAACTTATGTGTGAAAAGTAACATATATACAAAAAAACAATAAATTTCAAAGCACACTGCAACAACAGTTAGTTGTAAAACAGATTTCAGTGTTTGGTATGGTTTACAATTTCACTATTTTAGGTTTTTACTAATAGCTGCTCCAAGACACTAGAGACTGAAAGAAATATCAATGTAACGATTCAGCAATCCTACTTCTTTGTTAAATCCTACCTTCTCTGTATAACTCAACCATCACCTTTGATCTTTCTCTCACTCGTTAGGGGTATTTGGACTATACCCAGTCTGACTTTCTCATGTTGGAAATGGCTGTCAGTAATATGGGATAGTGGGATGGAACTAGTTGATGTTATGGAGAGGTTGGCCCCTCTGCATTTCATGATTTATCTGGTCTAGGGACCCATCTGGAGGTTATAGGTTTCTGGAAAGTAATGCTAGTGCATAGAACCTTTATAGAATTTCATATAATGCCCTAGGTGTTCTTTAGGGTTTACAGGAATGGTTTGGGTTGGGGTTTGGCAAACTATGACGGGTAGCAATGCCAAACTGAAGCTTGTATAATAGTGGCCTCCAGAATTGCCTCTCAACTCTATTTGAACTCTCTCAGCCATTGATACCTTATTTTTTACACTTCTTTCCCCCCTTTTGGCCAGGATGGCCTTGTCAATTCCCTGGTGGCAGGGCCAGGCTCATCCCTGGAAGTCATCTTACATGCTACCAGGGAGACTTTCAGCCCTGGATGTCATGTCCCATGTATTGGAGAGGGCAATGATTTCACTTGCAGAGTTGGGCTTAGAGAGAGAGAGAGAGAGAGAGAGGCCACATCTGAGCAACAAAAGAGGTCTTCCAGAATCAAACCCGGGTCTTGGCATGGCAGGTGAGAATTCTGCCGCTGAGCCACCATTTTACCACCCTCCTTGCCCATTTTTTACATTGAATTTTTTCTTCTTTTTAAAATTGATCTGCAGCAGCTCTTTATATGGTTATTAATTCTTTATTTTATATATATATAGTTACAGCTATTTTTGTTTGTTAATAAACTACCCTTAAACTTAGAGGCTTAAAACAACAAGCTATTATTATCTCGTACTGGTCTGTGGGTTGATAGGGCTCAGCTGTGATGTTCTTGCTTGGAAAGAATAGTTTCAGTTAGTTAATAGTTAAATAGTTTCAGTCAAACAAGCTGGAATGAATATCCAAGATGGTTCCCACACATGGTGGCAGCTGATGTTAGCTGTTTCTAGAGCTCTGCCGAAGGCTCAGTTGGGTCTGTTAGTTGGAGTGTCTATACCTGGCCTCTCCATGTGGCTTGGGTTTCATATAGCATAGTATTTGGTTTCTCAGAGCAAGTGTTTTGAGAAGAAGGACTTAGAAATTGGCAGTTTCTTAAATCCTGGGCATGGAAAGTGGGTTGTCTCAGCTGATATGGGAATTTATTTCCTGGGATTATTGTGATCAGATAGTGACTGAAATTGGAGTTATCCAAAGGCTTGACTGGGCTGAATGTCCAGTATGGTATGATTATTTGGCTGGCTGTTGATATGAACAGTTAACTGTGAACTCTTCTGGGGTTGTTGCCTAGGACATCTGCAAGCGGTCTTACAGCAAGTTTGGTTGTTTTCAACAGAGACTATAAACTACAGGAAGTGGATGCGGCCGTTCTCTTAAAATCTGGTCCCAGAGCTAACTTACATCACTTCCACAATATTTTATTTTTCATAGTAACAAAGCACACCTAGACACCAGGGGAGGGGTTATAGATCTTACCTTTAAATGGGAAAAATGTCAAAAATGTGTGGTCATCTTTAATCTACCATGTATATTAATAAAATTTAATCTTAGACCATTCATCCTTTTTATAATGGCTTCAGGTTTTGTTTTTTTTTTTTACACAGGAAGTCATTCTTGATTTTGAGATTCTAAAGAAAAATACTTCTATGTGTTCTAATATAGGTATTCTGTTTTTTCTTTATTTCTTTATTAATTTGAAACTTAATTTTGCATATGGTGTGATGTAGAAATATAACTTGACGTTTTTTCATGTATCAAATTATCCAACACCACTTACCAAGCATTCATTTCTATAATATTCTCCTTTTCATATTACAAAATCCTTTGTATTCATAGGACAGCTTCTCTTGCTGTGTTCTGTTCCACTGATTTTTTTATTCGTATAAAATGCAACATTGTTTTAACTTATTTTTTATATTGTATTTGATTATAAATAAATCTCCTTTCTAGTGGTCTTTTTCAAAAGTTATTCCAGATACATTGTAGAATTACTTGTCAAAATTTGTAGAAACAGAATGATAACAATTTTTAAATTTGTAGTGGTTATTAGATTTATATTTAATTTTATTAAGGAGAAAACTTGTTTTTATAATTTTTTTGTTTGCTTATATTTTATACAGGGATATCCTTTTCTCTGATCTTAGGTTCAGAGAAATTAGACACTTCTTAGATGTATCTTATTTTTAAATTTTTTTACTCAAATATTTTTTTTGATGTGTTTTGGATGAATCCCTATTTCATGGATTTCTTCTTACTAATTTGATCTTCAGCTATGTTTCTCTGCTTCTCAGATCATATTACATTTTTAAGTGTTTTAATTTTAGGGGACTTTGATAGAAATTTATTGTAAAGTTTGTTTTTCCTTTTTTTTGCCATGGGCAGGCACTGGGAATCAAACCCAGGTCTCCAGCATGGCAGGCAAGAACTCTAACTGCTGAGCCACTGTGGCCCGCCCTTTTGCAGAATTTTGTCTTTCATGAAGGATAGATTTTTTTTTGTATGCTGTATGGCAGGGTCACATTTCATGATTTTTCCATGCGAGTATCCCATTATTGCTGCACCATTTGTTGAATTTTTGTTTGTTTGCTTGCTTTGCTTGTTTGTTTGTTTTGGGGATGTGCAGGGGCCGGGAATGTGAAGATAGATTTTTAAAGTTGTAAAAACATATATTAAACATAAATTTCCCATTTTAACCTTTTTTTTTTTAATGCATGGTCCAGGAATCAAACCCAGGTCTCTGCTTGGAACCCATTTTAACCATTTTTCAGTTTACACTTCAGTGTACATTTACAGTGTTGTGCTGCCATCAACCACCATCCATTACCAAAACATTTTCACCCCAGAGATTCTATTAAGAAAAAACTCTCCATTTCCCCTCCCCCTGGCTCCTGAAAACCTCTCCACATTTTTGTCTCTATGAATTTGTTATTCTAGGTATTTCATATAATAGGAATCATACAATATTTGTCCTTTTGTGTCTTACTTGGTTCCACATGATGATTGCAGGTTTCATCCATGTTGGAGCAGATACCAGAACTTCATTTCTTTTTATGGTTGGATAATACTCCTTTTTTGTGTGTGTATGTTTGTGTGTATATATACATATGCTGCAATTTATTTATTCCTCTGTTGATGGACACTTAGGTTTCTTCTACTTTTTGGCTATTGTGAAAAATGCTGCTATAAACATTGACATACAAGTATCTGAGTTCCTATTTCAATTCTAGAAGTAGAATTGCCTGGTCATAGAATAATTCTATGTTTACCTTTCAAGGAACTGACAAACTGTTTTCCACAGTTGTTACATCATTTTATATTCCCGTCAACAACAGTGTACAAGGGTTCCTACTTCTCTGGATCCTCTCAACACTCATTTTCTGTTTTTATTTTAAATAGTGGCTATCCCTAGTGGGGATTTAAATAAAGTATACTTAAAGCATACTTTATATGAAAAAACACACATCTTTCCATATGCTTATTGCCCATTTGTACACTTTTGAAGGAATGTTTATTCAAGTTCTTTGCCCATTTTTAAATTGAGGTTTTAATATTTTTATTGAGTTGTAGAGGTCCTTTTTCTTTATACTTTGGGTATTAAACCCTTATAAGATACATGAATTAGACCTATCCTTTCCTGTAGGGGTATAGATCTTTTTCACTTTCTTGACATGTCTTTGGTGTACAAAGTTTTGATGTTGATGAGGTTTTATTTTATTTAGTATTTTTCGTGTGTAGCTTATTCTTTTTGGTGTTGTATGTGAGAAATCATTGCCACATCCAAGATCATGTAGATTTTCCCCTATGTTTTCATCTAAGAGTTTTATGGATTTTGGTTCTTGCATTTGCATATTCGATACATTTTGAGTTAATTTTTGTATATGGTGTGAGGCAGGGGTCCAACATACATGTGGATTTCCAGTTTTCCTAGCGCCATTTGTTGAAGAGGCTATTCTTTCCTCATTTAATGAATGTGGCAACCTTGTTAAAAATCAGTTGGCCATAGATGTGTGGGTTAATTTATGGATTCTCAATTCTGTTCCATTGGTCTATATGTCGGGCTTTATGCCAGTACCACACAGATTTGAATTGTGTTATTTTTGGCAAGTTTTGATGTCGAAAAATGTGAGAACACTAACTTTGTTCTTCATTTTCAAGACTGTTTTGGCTATTTGAGGCCTCTTGTAATTCCATATGTATTTGAGGATTGGCTTTTCCATTTCTGCAAAAATGGCTGCTAGAATTTTGGTTGGGATTATATTGAATCTGTAGATCACTTCGGGTAGAAAAATTTGTTTAAAATGATTAATTGTATCTTTCCAAATATGAGAAAACAGTTTTATCTGTTTTAATGCTTGCTTCTGTTTCCTTTATTAACACTGCTTGAGGAATTATTTGCAGCATATGTAATCTGCATATAGTTCCTATTCTTAATAAAAATCAGTATTGAAGACAAAATTTCATAAGAAAAATGGATAAATAGACATCAAGCAAATCATCCAAGAAGAAGGATAAAAAACCAATAAATGAACTCATCAAAGGGTAACCACATCCAATAATGAATTTTTTTTTTTTAAATTTGCATATGGGCAGGAGGCACCAGGGATCGAACTCCAGACCTCCAGCACGGCAGGTCGGAGCTCTGCCTGCTGAGCCACGGCAGCTGCCCCAATAATGAATTTATACAAATTAAAATAATGAAACATCTTCTTTTCATAAAGTTGAACAAAAATGAGAAATCTAATCATTCTCAATATCATGGGGGTGTGTGGAAACATATACACCTTTTCTGTGCACAGTTAGTGGATCTGTATACATAGGTACAAACTTTTCAAAGCTTGATTTGACAGCCTATATTAATATTTAAAATGTGCATGTCCTTTGACGCATTTATTCCACCTTTAGAATTTTATCTTAAGGAAATAATCTGACAGATTCCAAAAGATTTATGTACAAAGGTATGGGTGATGATTTGGAGTTGTATGTACTATAGAAAGACGTGTTCTTAAACTTAATTCTTTCCTGTGAGTGTGAGCCCATTGTAAGTAGGAACTTTCGATGGAATTATTTCAGTTAAGGTGTGGCCAGCTTTAGTCAGGATGGATTTTAATCCTGTTACAGGAGTCCCTTAAAAGTGGAATGAAATTCAGAGAGAAAAGGCACAGAAAGCAAGAAGCTGAAATTCGACAGTATTAGGAAGAGAATGGAGAAACTGCTATGTGCCATGTAATAGAATTGCCAGGGACCAAAAATCACTGGCAGCCAGCCTTGGAATACCAGTCTTTGGGGAAAAAAAAGCATTGCCTTGATTTGAACTTCTCTTAGCCTCAAAACCATGAGCCAGTAAATTCTTGTTGCTTACATCATCCCTTTGTATGGTATTTGCTTGAGCAACCAAGGAAATTAAAACAGTGTGTAATGCCGAAATACTGGTTAAATTAAAAAAAAAAAAAAAGGAAAGAGCTTAACATCCATGAATAGACATTTAGTTGAATATATTTTGTCCCATGTATAAAAATTTTAAAAGATGATATAAAGCAACATGCTGACTTGGAAAGCTGTTTATTAATTTGTGATAGAAGCCCTTTGATAGTCTCCCCTTCATAAATTTATATTATACGAATAAAACATTTAGGTTGCTGTAAGTCACAATGATCATGGTGGTTATTTCTGAGAGTTGAGATTAAGAAGAAACTTTAACTTTCTATTTTAATCACTTCTGTATTTCATCATTTGAAATATTTGTCAAATTTATTTTTTTTAAATATTTTTATTGAGAAATCTTCACACATACAGCCCATACATAGTATACAATCAGTGACTCATAATATCATCACATAGTAGTGTATTCATCACCATGATCATTTTTTGAGTATTTATTTGCATTACTCCAGGAAAAAAAGTAACGAGAAAAAATGCATACATCCCGTACTTCTTACCTGTCCCTCTGACTGACCACTATATTTCAGTCTATCCAATTTTTTGTACTCTTGTCTTCCTCTATTTTTTATTCTTAATTTTTACTCATCTGTTCATACCCTGGATAAAAGGAATATCACTCACAAGGTTTTCACAATTACATGGTCACATTGTAAAAGCTATATAGTTATGCAATCGTCTTCAAGAATCAAGGCTAATGGAATTCAATTCAATAGTTTCAGCTACTTCCTCTCAGCCACTCCAATATACGACAAAGTAGAAAGGGATATCTATATAATGCATAAAGATAACCTCCAGAATAACCTCTCAACTCTGTTTGAAATATCTCAGCCACTGAAACTTTATTTTGTCTCATTTTTTTCTTCCCCTTTTTAGTTAAGTAGGCTTTCTCAGTCCCATGATACTGAACCCTGGCTCATCCCGGGAGTCCTGTCCCACATTGCCAGGGAGAGTTACGCCCCTGGGAGTCATGTCCCACATAGCGGGAGAGCAGTGAGTTCACCTGCAGAGTTGGCTTAGAGAGAGAGACCACATCTGAGCAACAGAAGAAGTTCTCTGGGGTGACTCTTAGGCATAATTTTAAGTAGGCTTAGCTTTTCCTTTCAGGAAAAAGTTTCATAGGACGAATCCCAAGATCGAGGGCTCAGCCTATCAAATTGGTTGTCCCACTGCTTGTGAGAATATCATTTATTCCCTACTGGGGAAGCTGAATATTTCCTCCTTTCTCCCCAGTTCCTCAAGGGGATTTTGCAAATACATTTTATTCTCTGCTGAAATTACACAGGAACATATTGGGGATATCACACTAACCTGTAGAAACCAACAAGATCTCAACAACCTATTCAAGATTCCTTATAATTATAAGGTCAGATGAGCTAACCATACAAGTTAAATTAGATAATGTACTATCCAAATATATAAATTTTGCATGAAATAAATATCTCTTCCTTTGATCTCAAACAGAAGTTGAAGTTTTAAAGTATGGACTGCATCATCCCTTACCCTGTCTTTTGATTTACCTTAGTCCTTTCCACATCAGCTTCATTCATATCTCTAGTCAAAGTTTGGTCACTTTTTCAACTTTAACATTTACTGAATGGGGTAATGCTGGCCTTCATAGGTTCAGTACTCTAACTCAAAGTCTCAGGTATCACATAAATATCCAAAGTTGTCCAACTTATTTTATAATCATCATATTAATCTGATTCCACTAAAAGTCAATGCTTACTGTAAAAATCAGAAAATTTATGAAAATATTAAAAGAAAAAGCAAAAATGACCCATATTTCTACTTTAGTCTATCTTCATATTTTAATACTTGCTTTACTTATTTTCTGATGCTTTCACACACAAACATTTATTTGCCAGAAAGGACTCAGGCCAAGGGCATCCTATTTTTTTAACTTGAATTTTAATTAGCAGTATATACTGTACATTCTTCCATGTCCATGAAGATATATAAATATCTCTATATCATAAACACATCATCATTTCATTTTTGAGAGTGCATGTTTTTAATGCATATCACAATTTATACTCCTTCATTTGAGAACTTCTCATCTTCTGTTACTTTGTGACTGCCTCTATTGGTAGCCTTGCTTCAGTACAGGTCAGCATGTTTTATATATCTCTTGTCTCCTCTCCACATTCCTTAGTGCAGTGCCTGACACATAATGGGTTTTCTACATTTCCTGTTGAATGAATGAATGAACAAATGAATGAGACTCAGTCAATCAAAGTCTATTGTTTTGATCACACAGGCTGTTGTCCTGTGCCTTGGGAAGACCATACATTTCTCTGTGGTTGTCCATCTGGAAGTGGAGAGTAATAAATGCCACATCACAGGACGTTTAAAAGAATGAAAGATAATATTTATCCAATACTACTTTAGAAGGAAAATCTCCACCAAATCCAGGGTGTATCCTATTATCATTGATTCCACCAACCCTGTCAGTTACACAAAGGATTTGCTGGCTTGTGCTTTCTCTTAGCAGCTGGGTTTCTAATAGCTCTCTCCATTAAAGTATTCCAGAGAGTTAATGTTGATACTACTCTGAGTGAATTTCACACCTTCCCTAAAATCACAGAGTGTCCTGTACTAATTAAAAAGGTGATATTTTTTAATCCTCCCAACATCTTTCTGCAATAGGGGAAATAGGCTGTTATTATCCCACTTTTGCAGCTAGGGAAACCACGACACTTTGCATTAGGTGTAAGATGGTGCTGCAGGCAGAACTTGAATCTGAGCCTTTAGATAGATTTCCATCCTTAATCTGATGAGCATCTAGTAAAATCATACCTTTGAATGCAATAAACTTTGAACTTATGGGAAAACTTTTTCCTGTGCAATATTAAATTTTTGAAATTATATATCGACTATAGAGCTGTTCAGAGTGTAATTATAGAAAGGATGTGAAGGAAGGTCAGGGGGCTGGCAGTCTCCTAGCGTATGGATTTCTATCTGGAGCTAATCCTCAAGACATGTATAGAGGTTGTATCAATATGTAAGGCTGAGATCAGACTCATTCAATATACTAAAACTGAAGCTCTCCTATTACATTGGAAGGTAATTTTGTCTTATTTTTCTCAGTGATTAAAAAATTGCCTATTAAAATGGACTGAGTAGAGGATGGCTGGTTTCTCTCTATTTAAATAATTATTGAGCACTGATGATGGGCCTGTTACTCTCTGGATGATGGAGATACCAAAGTGAATGAGAAAGATAAAAGTCCCTTCTCTTATGGGACTTACATTGCAATGTGGGGGGAGAGACCAAAAAAAAAAAAGTATAAGTAACAGCATTATTCACAATAGCCTAAGGTGTAAACAATCCAAGTGTACATCAACAGATGAGTGAATAAACAAAATGGAGCATATAACTACAATGGAATATTACTCAGCCATTAAAAGGAAGTCCTGATACATTTGACAACAGGGATGAAACTTGATGATATATTGAGTGAAATAAGCCTGACAAAAAAGGACAAACGTATGATTTCACTCATACAAAATAATTAGAATAAGCAAATTAATAGAAATAAAAATTAGAGATTCTCAGAAATTGACAAAAAAGTAGGTTAGATTAGAGGAATGGGAATTATTGCTTAAGGTGCAAAGTTTCTGTGGTGATGAAAAAGTTTTGATAATGGATGGTGGCGATTAGGGTACAATTATTGTGAAGTTTGGAGAGTGATGGGGTGTATTTAGAGAGGGTGGTCAGGGAATGGCTGTCTGAAGAGGCATTATCTGAGCAGAGACCTGAGCGTGAAAGACAACAATCTCTGCCAGCAAAGACCTGGGTTGGGGCGGGGGGAGAATTATCCAAGCAGAGGAGATGGTGGGTATGAGGGCCCTGTTTCCACTGCATGGGGGTTTTTCTTTTTCTCAGTCATCTTTTGAGATCCAATCCACATAATAGCGTTAACCTTTCCTTCCTGGGTGCTCTTCAGGTACATCTGTTCTTTTCTTCATTTATAGCATTTATCAACTTCTTTTTGGTTGTATAAAGTGGTAACATGTGATGCTGGGCTCTGTACCATGAGCTCTTCAAGGACAGGGATTTAGGGCATATTCCTTGGGTCACTGGTGACCTTGTGTGGAGTCTGACACTTCTCAATAAAGTGTTTACGAGAGTATTAGAACCTGCGCCTGCATATGGACCTAAGTCATACGCATTCTTGCTGACGCCAACATGGTTATGTGTTGTGCAAAAGACTTGTAACAGATTCACCATGTAGCTGTTGGAGAAGCTAGACATTTGGAGCGGAAGACTGGTTTAATAGTTCTTATCTTGTTTTATTTGCCTAGTTTCTGTTTGGCACATCGTTGAGGCCGGGTCACAGGCAATACCTTACCAAAACAATAATTTCTTCCTGAAACGTCACTAATTTCTGGAACACAATCTTGGCAGCATTTGGGGACATTTCAATCCTGGGAGGTGAATAAATTGTCCTATGCTTTCAGGACTCATACTTCCTTTTATGGGTTCAGATACCTAAAAGAATACGGGAATTAAGCTGCAGTTGTCTCTCTTTTCTGCCAAACACCAGTTGCTGAACCACAAAAGCCAGCCTAGTCTCTTGCAAGGCTGTTTCTAATTTTTACATCTCCTGTTATTATTCTGGTTTTGTTTGGAGAGTAAGGAAAGTTTCTAAATATTTTGAATCCCGGGGTCCTTTGTGGCATTCTTGTGTCTTCTCCCCTTTCACTGAAACATAAAACAAACCACAATTGTTTGCTTGTATAACTCATTCTCTTTTATATACATGCAGTAGGATGGGGCACAATCCAACAAATCATTCCTCTCCCAGCTTCTGTCACATTCTTTCTGATGTGAAAGGTTTAGAATAGCCACTAGAAATATTCATCTGGAAAATGGAGTCAACTGAGATGGTTTATCTCAGAGGGAGCATGGGAGTAAAGGTGCTGGCCACCCTAATGTTCAAGTAAGACAAGGTGCAATTAACAGCTCACTCATCTGCCTCCTACGTCTCTAATAAAGTATTCCTGGTAAATGATAATTAAGTCGTGGCTTTGAGGCACTACTGTGCGACTCTCACAAATGGGCCAACTGGTTTATTCAAAATCACATCCAAATGTCTCTTTGATCCCACCTGCAACCCACACCTATTAAGCTGTGGCCCAGCAGCCTGCTGGAGAGATTGAAAGCCCTTGCTCCCTCCACCCCTCCTTGTATCCATGCACACGTACACCTGTCGCCCTAACCCAGGTACCCTAGTCTTTGATCCCTGGGCATTGTGGAAATCCTCAGCTGTGAGAGTTTCGGTTAGGCCTCATTGCCTTGGAATGCAAGTCTCAAGGGTTCTGCCCCTGGAAATTTGATAATGAGGTAGTTAGTACATGCTCCAGGAGAGTAGGCTGGCATGTGGGGATGTTTCAAAGACACCATTCCATAGCTCCATTCTTCCAAGGGACCAGCCCAGTAGAAACAACTGGCCCATAACTCTAGAGGTCGAGGAATCTTTCAAAAGGCAGTATGAACCCATTCCCATATCTAGATTCATTACTCTCTGTATTTGTTTACATTTTGGATGGGCAGTTGATGTGTTATTCTTCCCTTCAGAGTTTTGAATCAGCAGGTCTACCTCCCTTCCTGGGAGCAGTGAGAAAGTTGCATAGAAGTTAATACTTCGGACATTGTAAAGGGCTCGGAATATTTTTACAAGAAGAGGAACAACACAGTTGACCCCTATTTAAATGAAATCTCAGTAAGGCGGAAGCTTTTTAAAAAAATTTTTTTCAACAGGCCACCTAAAATGTAAGAGTTGTTTGCCAAAAGCCACATCTGACTCAAATAAGCAAATCTGTTGTATAAAGCCTGTGCATGTAAAACAAAATCCAAATGCAAGTATGCACGCTTTTGTTTTTTTCTGTGACAGCAATCCGTATCTTATTTGTGTGTATCTTTGATGTCTATTATGTTATGTCGTCTGAAGTGATTACTACATTGCTTTTATTTAATAAAATTTTTTCAAGTTGTTTTAAGTCTGACTGGAAAGACTAAAAGAAAAAAAAACTGAGTTCTTATTTGCTGCATCTCAGCTTTTATGTTGGAAGCAGCTTATGTTGAAGTCCTTAGTCTAAACAATTTACAGTTTTCGGGATTAAGATCATGTGAGAGAAAGATGAAAATCTCGAAAGCAACATTACATAAACCCTCCTGCTACTCATGGGTAAATTAGACATTTGTGAACTCTAAATGCTGGGTATGATGGGAATGGGATGAAGTGGACATAAGGTGAGAAACTTTAGGAGAGTTACTAGAGACAGAATGATTAAATCTACTCCTCAAACTGAAATGCCCTCAAAGGCACATATTCCCCTGCACAAAAACAAGGAGTGAGCACAAAGCTTTCAAGTTCTTTGAGAGAAAACAAACTCATTTAATGTCCATCTGCTGATAGGGTCAGTAGGAAGGGCCAGGCTTGCTGACAGAGCAGTTCCCCCTAAATTTGACTATTATTTCAGGTTTATATCTTTTCCTCTTTGGTAGGAAGGTATTAAAAATAAGTCTGGCAGCAAAGTACAGACAAACACAGTCTCTGAAACTGCAGCTAATACAAATTCCTAGCCAGCAATATTATTCTCTAGTGCTCTTCATCAATGAGCAATTTGAAGAACTTGCTTTCTTAAAGTATTAGCATCGACGGGGCTGTGGTATAATAGTAGTACAGGAAGACTTTAGAAGTCTAGAAAACTTACAAAGTCTTAAGAAATGAGTACTTGTTATATGCCTGGGAGAACTCGCATTACTGTGCACATATAGTTGTTCTCCTTTGCATTGCAGTAGCTGCTTTAAAATTTGGGGTGGGGGTAGGTGAACTACTTTTTGCATATTTACTTTTGGTAGGATTACAGGTTATGATAAGCCCAGTGCCTTAGCTCAAAAGCTTTCCGTGCTTCCCCTCTTCCCATCATCTGCATGCCACATCTCTGGCATGTGTTTATTTCTACATTAAGGTAAGTTAACTGCCTGAAACAAAAAGGAAGATCTAATTAGTTTTGAGTATGGGAAAACAAAAGAAACACAATATTTTTTTTCCCCCTCTAAGGCATTTTGTAGGTCAGCTTTTTTGGGCATGGGGTGTGGGAGGGTATTGATAACATAAAAACACTTGTGTAATCCAAACATTTTGATTTACCAAGGCTAACATCAAGGTAGTAGTTCTTACCTTAGGCAGTGAAGACAAGAAATGTATTTTATTATGCCTTTGTTCCTCTCCCATTTGTTAAAAAGTACGCAGCCTTTAACCTTCGGCGTTTCTTACCTGAATAACTGAAACTGTTTCCTAACAAGTTCTCCCATTCTTCAATCATACATGTACTCCCCTTTTTCCCTACCGCCATCTCAATGCCTTTCTTATAAACCAAAACTGATTGTGTTATGCTTTTGAAAGGAGAAAATCTTCAGTGACTCCTCCGTAGCCTTCAGGAATGTCCAGAATGCTTGGCTCTGCAAACCCAATCAGGGTTCTTCCCTTCCTGATCTTTTCTTTACCACTTTCTTAAGTGACTGCAAGTATTGAGTCACTTAAGAAAAGCTACGCCATCTCTTGTATCTGACTCTGCCTCCTCTTTCTGCAACAACCCTCCCCAACCTTTGCTAACTCCTTATCCTTTGGAACACAGTTCAGGCTCATTATTCTCTTTCCTCTCCTCAGTCCTTCCTGTCTCTCCCCAAATTGCCTTCCTTGTCTCGGTTAGCTTCTCTGTGCTTTGCCTGATGCCCTGGGCATTCCATATTGGCACATGTTGCAATATTGTAATTGCCAGTTTACTTATCTGTACCCTGTACTAGACTAGAAAATCTCCATGGACAGGCATGAGAGATTGTATTTTTTTCCATTACCATCATTTAGTATTGGTCTGACACACAGTAGGTGCTCAGTAAATCCTTGCTGAATACATAAGTTGTATTAATGAAGATGTGTGTTTCATATTTTCAAGAACTTGGGATTTTGATAGTTGAACCTATATAATTTTATCAGACATTTATTTTCTCTTTTGGGGCAAGAAACAGAGGTGGTTAGAAAAAGCAAAACCTTTGTTGAACCTGTTTGCAAGTCTTACCTGGCTCCTGCTATGATTTAATACCTGTCTCTAGAGAGAATACTAACGTAGTTTTTGACTTTGTGGAGGGCTTATGAGGGGGGGGGAGCAGAATGTCCCTTGTAGACTTGCCTACTTCCTTCAACCTGAGCAGGCTCTGTACATTTGATGTTGGAGTAGATTCCATTCTCAATGACTGGTTAGGAGCTTGGGCTCTGGAGCCTGATTGGAAAGAGGATAGAAGCAAGATTTGAACCCAGTCTTGCGCAAGTTGCTTAACTGCTTAGTGCCTAAGTTTCCTCATTTGTAACGTGGAACTCATAACAGTAGCTACCTTATAGGGTTGTTAAGAGATCTCAATATATTAGTACACATAATGAATTTTGTGCCTGATGTATATGGACACTCAGCAAACAGTAGCTCTCATCATCATGGGGATCATTAGTTTTGACATGGCTCTTGCCTCTGGGTGTGCAGGTAACTCAGAGAACTTCCCCTAGTTTTTCATGTCTCCCGGTTCTAGCACAGATTCCCCTAGAGAGCCTAAACTCTGTGATGGCCTAAACCGCAATACCTGTTTGCTCTCCAGCTTTCACCATGACTTTTCCAAGGGGGTTTGGGATATGTAAATTGTCTGCATGGCACTGGATGAAGGATAAATGGGAAGAGGCTGAGATTGGGTGACTGTTTTTAGACAGAATTGCTGCCTTGCTCATGAGGAAATGCAGAGCTCATCAATTCAAAGGAAGAGGAAAATTCAGGTTTGTACCATTGTGCTTTTTTCATCCTGTGGAACTTTCTGTAAAATCTGTAGAATAAGATTGACATGAATTTCTTGTATCATTTTCTCAAGGGTATATTAATGGGACTATGTAGTTCTTGTGAGAGAAATTCCCAGAGGGGATTTCCCATCAGATTCTCTTGATAAACACATTTGTTACATAGAAAGCTGACCTAATACACTCCCCACTGGGGATCCATATATATATATTTTAGATTTATTAGTTGTTGTAGCTATGTGCTGCAAAGAAGAAAACAGAAGCAGGATTTATTTTTCTCCAAATTTGTAATGAATTTCCAAAATAAAAATATAGAAAAATGAAAAACTAATTGGCATTAAGATTTACACTATGGAAAAGAACTCTGGTTTAAAATTTAGACAAGAAAAACATCGTATTCTACTGAGATGCTCTGGAGACTGAATTTTTAGACTTTTGGAAGGAAATAACCCACCTTCATGAAGATGTACCTTACTATTTTCATAAAACTATTAACCTTGCTGTATGACAGTTTTAACAGAGTTTTATTAGTGCTTCTCTCCCACCCCACCCCCACTCCTTCAAGCTAACTTAATTTAGCTTGAAAGTTCCTTCTGGAAATTGATTAGTAAGATAGCATTATTACAAAGTCTCAAAATCCATGCTAGCTTGACCATAAAGTCTACTGGGGTATCAGTAGTGGGACTCCTGTGGGCGAAAGAAAAAAGTTATGAGGGGAGAGTCCAGGATAAAGGAATCAGTTCAGCTGTAGATTGTGCCCCGAGAAGAGGTGGCAGTGTCAGCCTCATCCAAGTTAGGTTTGCTAGCCAAGGGCATCTAGTACCGTGTGAGGGAAAGGGCAGGAGGGAGGGGTGTAGGTGACAATGATGCTTCTGCATCCTGGAGAGTGTTGGATCCTAAAAGGCCTATTTGGTTAGAAGCGAGACTTCAGCCAGCAGCTGTTGGGACAGACCCAATTAGAGAGGTGCAGCAAGGCAGCACTTGTTACTGAGCTTTTAGAAGCTTGCAGTGTGCTCAGTAAACTGATAAACTCTGGATACGTTCTTGGTGGGGAATGGGAGAAGGTAAGATTCAAAAAGTAGCCTTAAGCTCACGGACTTGCCTCCCCAAGTATTAAGCTGTTTTTTCCAGGGACTCTTTACTGAGCTCCTTCCATCGGCCATGCACAGTGCTAAGCACTGGGGCTATACCAATGATTGAAATAGACATGGAGTTTTCAGTCTAGTGGAAGAGAAAGACGGGAAATATTTCTGTTACTATGTGGTAACAAATTCTAACAAGTGCTCTGAAGGAATGTTATAGGGTGGCTAAGAGGGTAGACCAGGACAATTGAGACCAGAGGAACTTCCTATGAGGTAGTGATGATTGATTTGAAGGAGTCCTAAAAGAAAAGACTGGAGTGGAGGTGGTTTGAAAGCAGATGGATGCTTTCTTGGAAGCAGCAGCTGCGTGTCTGAATGCCTCACTGAAGTTGAAGAGAACATGGTACTTTAAGGAAATTAGAAGAAGGCCAGTGTGCTTAGGATGCACGGACCAGAGTTGTCTAGTACAATTCTGCGGTGTGACTGGGCTGGAAATAGGAATCTGGGAATCATTGATGTCTAGGTGGTAAGTGGAATCACGAATGGAGATGATGTCTTGAGAGGGAGTATGGAAAGGTGACTGCAATGCCCATGTCAAAGAAAATGAGCTTCTAAAGGAAATTGAGAAAGAGTGGTCAGAGAAGGAGGAGATAAACCTGGAGAGGGTTATTTCCGAATCCAAGAGGATAAGTGTCTCTTAAACGATAGGGAGGTTAACAAGATTGAAACCTGAGAGGGTTGATTTGGTTTAGTGCCTTGGAGGCTACTGTCCATCTCAGTAAAATCCGTATGTCATGTTCTCGGGCTCAGGGAAGCTTGTCTAATGATAGCTTTATTACTGACGTGGCTAGGATTTCTAAACGACTTGAGTTTCTGGGTAAGAGGCTAGAGTACTTACACCTAAGTGGGGCTAAAGATGGTAGAGTTGGCACAAATGCTGAATGAAAAGGAAATGATGATTTTGTTGATGTAGTTTTAAAAAGTAATGGTTCAGGGCGGCTGCCGTGGCTCGGCAGGCAGAGCTCCGACCTGCCGTGCTGGAGGTCTGGAGTTCGATCCCTGGTGCCTCCTGCCCATATGCAAATTAAAAATAATAATAATAATAATAATGGTTCACCTAAAACGGCATTTTCTGAAGTATGATGGTGTCTATGGTATTGCTTTTCAAGAATGTTATTTTTGTTGCTGTCAATTACGAATCTAATCTTAATTACGAGTCTACTATTTTCTAATGAACTATTTTCTAGAAATGGATTATTGAAGGTAGATACTTTGAATCATACCCGCATCACAATTTAGATGGCAGTCATTGTTAGACAATATGTGAGAATGACACGAAACATAGTATGAGTAGGAAGTAACATTAGCAAATGTGGTCAGGTGATGAAAACTTAAGTAGACTGAAAATAATTTAGGTGGAGTATTATTTTTTATGTAAGGAGCTATAAAGCGTGTTATTTCCTTTAGCAGTACACTATTCACCTATTGGAGCTTAGTGGGTAAAATGGGCCTTGGAGTCAAACTTTGAATCCTTGCTCTTTTTCACCTATTAGCTGTATGTTTTTGTGCAAACCATTTCCATTTTCTGTGCTTGTGTTTCCTCGTCTATAAAATTCATATAATACTCGAATCCATATTACAGGATTGTTGTTTGAATTAAATGAGGGTAGTCTATCACTTAAAAGTATACCTAGCATGTAGTAAGTACATCACAGATTTAGCTATTATGATATTATTATTCTGTATTCCATATATTTTCGTCACTCTTTCAGATTTTTAAAAAGGTTAGATAAATAGTCTTGGAATTACTAGTTCAAAGGATAAAATGTCATTTTGTTTTTTATTGTTTTTACAACTCATTTCTCTAAAGGAAAGAGCATGTGAACTGATATTCAGTCATTACGCAGAGGTACAGCCGTGCCTATTGTGAAAATATTGATGTTAGTGAACAGTTGCTGGGTGAGCCCCTCCCTCGGTGCCTCCAACCATCCTGCCCTTTCCTAAGAATCTGCCGACGTCCTGTGTTCCAGCAACGGAGGGCACAGCAGGAGCTCCAGGACCCTTCTCCACTGCTGTGGCCTGTGCCTGTTCATGGGGCTGGCCCCAGGCCATGCCAGTTACTAATCTGGACATTACTTAGATGTATTTTAGCCAATAATGCCATAAAATATCTCTTCTAGTAATTGCCCACCAGTGTTGCTTAGTATCATTATCCGAACTCTGCTTATTTGCTAGCTATAAGAAAAAATGGATTGCAATTGAATTCTCATTTCTTTGGTTATTAATGAGCTGAACATTTATTTACGTGTGCTTATCAATCTATTTGCGTTTCCTCCTTTCTAACTTTCATGCTTGTAATTTGCCTATTTTTCCACTGTATGTCTTAGTGCTTTTTTCAGTGACATAGGGGTTCTTTAAAATTTCAAGGTAGTGATCCATTTTATCTCTATGTATTATAAATGTAGTTTCTAGTTTGTCTTTTATATTATTAGAGATCTTTAAAAAATTTTTGTTTACTTTAAAATGCCAGAATTTAAAAATTTCATCCGTCGTTTTTATGCTTAGGAGGTTGCCCCTTCTACATTAGCAGTCAGACAAAACGTTAATTTCTGTCTTCCAGCCTTAACATATTTTTCTTTATGCTTATGTATAATACCATTCAGTCCATCTGTACATAATTTTGGTGTACGATAAGAGGTGAGGAGATCAATGTATTTTGTTTCTAAATGCCCTATCTCCCTGGTTCCATTCATGTTCATTCCTCCTTTATTTTATATGACTTTTTTTTGGCTTATTGGCTATTTGTTTATTTGAACATTCTTTGGAAAAACAGAGGCCGACCTGTGCTAATATTTTTCCTTTTCAAAATTGTGTAGTCTTTGCAGTTACTGAACAAACACAATGCCTTTAGATGCTTATGAAAATTTGCTGGGTCAGTGTCATTGCTTTGGGCCCCTGAAACAGTGCAAAACTCTCAGGTGCAGGGAAGGCTATTCTTAAGGGGGAACACAGCTGGGCCACTGGTTACTCTCTAACATAGCCATGACTTGGGGGTCTGGAGGGTAGTTCAGTGGTAGAATTCTTGCCTGCCATGCGGGAGATCTGGGTTCGATTCCCGGCCCATGCACTTCCCCCCACCCAAAAAAAGCAAACAAGTAAAACGAACAAACAAGCAAAACAGTATTCATCAAATGGTGCTGCAATATGGGATACTCACATGGAAAAATAATGAAATGTGATCCCGCCATATAGCATACAAAAAAAAAAAGCCACGATTTGCCAGAACATTTTGTTAGGGCCTTTAAATTAGGGCTGAAGACTTTCTTAGAGAAAATTAGGTGAGAAGATTTATCAGCTCTGATGCCACAGAATACATTTGCATGGGACATAGTCTAATCCAGACTGCAAAGATGTGCTTTCATAAAATATGATTGCCAAAGGAAAAAAAAAAAAGACATGGATTTTTCAGGGTTTCATTTTCATTCAATTCAGAGGAGAAGAATGATCCTCTGAGTGAAAGGGATTCTTGGATCAGAAAAGAAATTTAATTACTTCTTTAAGCTCTAATGACAGTACTTTTCTGTAATTTATAAAAATACTTTGAGTGAAATTTCCTTTTTGCTTTATTATCAGAGTTAGTGCTCCAAGCAGGAGTAGTCCAGAAATGAAACAAATATTGCTTTGTTTGATTTTTGACTCCATAGTAATTCTAGGTTAAATATATGAAAGGCTATAAAATTTCTTCACTGGCATCATTGCATATTGCTGTTCTACTAGCCCCAAATTATGTATTTTCAATGATTTACCTTCTAGCATAACTTTTGACATTGAAAGTCCTATGCAGTAATTTGTCTTGCTTCCCTTCTCATAGCACTGATTCACCAGCTGAGGGAAAGCTGATGAGCATATCTCAAGGAAACTTAGAGGTATTATATTAAAAGAACACATACATTGAGTGTATATGAATATGACAGAGGTGTTTTTGTAAATGTTGACATTAGAAATTTATCATAATACTATTTATGATTACCATAGTGTAATATAAGATTAAAATTTACAAGATAACTTAGAGCACATTTTTAAGAGATTAACACCCAGTGCAGAAAACTTACAAGGTTGTGCATTACATGGTTTTTTTCTTTTGTGGGAGAAGAATTCATAATATTGCAGCTTTCATCACTGGCAACTTATTTCCTGCCTTGCATATGTGAAGTTTCGGAAATAAAGATGAAGCGAGATTTAAATTTTAACCTTTATTTTAGGATTGACTGTAAACTGTGTTATGCTGTCAATATGGCAAGGTTTTTTTTTTTTTGTATTATGCTTTTTGTTAGCTTATCATTTTAAAAGAGACTTTAGACAAATAGTATTTAGAATGAATACGTAAATCTGTCAATATTTCCAAAAATGCTATAATGTTTCAAAGAGAAAAGCATTGTTCTTTACCACGCCTGATATAGCAATGAAAGTAGGGCAGGCTGATTTAGTGCAAGATTGCAAAGCTGCACTGTTATGTCACTAATGCTAAAAGCTCTTAATTTACATTTTCAGAAAAAAAATTACAGAATTAAATTTCTTTGAACTAGCAAGACTGTTCATTATAGGAAGTTATTATTTTGATCAGGCCGTTGGTTTCTGAAGTCTCTTGGCAACAGTACAAAAATAGCTTTCCCTTGTTAATAAAGAACAATCTGCAAAAACAAATTAGAAATGTGTCAAGAACAAAATAAACAGACATTTTATTTTTCAAACTTGGGGGCCTCTGAATTTCACAGACTTCTGGAATCTGGGGCACTCCACCCAACTGCTACATATTTTATTGCTCTGTTATAGGTTTGGCATGAGAGGAATAATTTTCCAAATGTTAGAACAATGTGGATTCACGTTTTTCCAGAAGGGGAAAAAAAAAATGACTCTACTTACATATTAAATTCCAAATAGAGAAACAGTGTCTGTATCACTCTTCCTGTTTTATGATGGAATTTGAGAACTAAGGGGAAAATTATATATATGAAAATGGTATATCTCAGTGTAGTTGAAACCTACATCTGGTGAAAGGATTTTTAAATTATTGTAGAAAAGTCAATTCACAGAGCTCAGCTCTCATGTTGTGAAATCCCACTTAGAGCAGTCACTTGCGGCTAGTCACCTGAGATTTGTTGAAATAACTTCTGTCTAGTTTCTTACTGTTAGTTGTTATACACGCATTGCTGGCTGCTAAAGAGAGCTTGGTATAACTGTGGCAGAGAAATAGTTGTTTGAATATTTGTTTAGTATCATAGTTCATTTTAGGTGATTCAAAATTAATATTGACTTCATTGACATCACAAACAACATACCTGCTTGGGTGCGGTGGGAGGGAGCTGATGCTCTGGCTTTTTAAAAAGCATGAAATTCCAATTTTCATATTTATGTAAAAGGTTGATATAAATAACACGCAACAGAAAGTAATTATTCTGTGTTTTTTTCCCCTCTACGCTATCAAATGGATGGGAAAAAAAAAATCCAGAGCTGTTCACAATATTTGTATGAAGTAATTTACTCAATTGGAATGTAATCATGCCGTTAGGCACCACAAGTTAAAGCAGTTCATACCTTGCCATCCTAAATCAAATACTCTGTGCTGTCCTGAAAGGAGGAAAGTGGGAAGCAGAGAAGTTGAATGAATGAAAGTTGGATGCAGAGAAGTTTCCCTTGTGATTTGGTAACATCGTAACACCAAGATGCCGAAAGTATGTGTGTTACATTTTGGGGGATTGTTAACTCTTGCTCAGCTTCAGACAAGTCATGCTCCTTTTTTAATATAGCCATCATGTTCATGCCCTGAGATGACATGAAATTGTGTTTTTCTGGCCTCAGCTCCCTACTTCCTGATGTCTGCCCTTCTGCTCAGCCCAGAAATGTTCCTTTTGTTTTACTGTTCCTTTTCCCTGGTTGTGCTGCCCCATTTCACACCCTCCCTCCGGGGCGTCTCTACCTCTCCATTGCCCGTGGCGGCTTCCTGCTGTCCTCCCCCCTGCCTACTGCTGCGGTCGCCTTGCTGAGAAGACTTTCCTCCTAGTCACTAGCTCAGAGCAGTCCTGGCTCCTAGGACCCCTCCTGCTGTGCCTGGCATGCACAGAGCTTTGTTAGGTGTGTCAGCAGCAGGCATTGAGCCAGCTTGGAATATAGGCGGCATTTCAAGGCTCTTGATGCAGGTGACAGGCTGCAAAGCTGAGATGCAGCCTGTAGTGTGTGCGTGTGGAGGGGGGCAGGGGCGGGCAGTGAGATTTTTGACTTCTGTCTCTGGGGAGCTAGGCAAAGCTAGTATCATAATGCTGAAAACTCAAGCATCTCAAGAGACCGTCTAGTCCAGCCTTTTGCTTTCAGGTGGGTAAAATATCATTACACCCAAGAGGCATCTGAGGCCTTGAGAGTTAAGTGATCTACTCAAAGACTCACAGCTAATGAACAGTGGAGGGATCTGTGTGTGTGTGTGTGTGTGTGTGTACACACGTGTGTATGTCTGCCTGTGTGAGAGAGAGTATGAGAGAGTGTGTGAGTGTGAAAGAGGGTGGGCATAGAGAGAGAGAGAGAGACTAGAAATTTGGTTTTTCTTCTAAACTAGCTTTCTTATTTTGAGAAATTTTAAGAATATATAAAAGCACGAAGAATATAACAATCAACTCTACTCTCACCAGCCAAATTTAAAACTGTTAAACATGTAGTATCTGCTGCTTGTCTTTTTAATTTTTCTTCCCTAGCCTTATTCTTTAAAAAAATCACACAAGTAAGGTACAGCTTCATTCTCTTGGGGGAAAGTGATGACAAAAAAGGATGGAAAAAAAATGAAAGAAAGCTTTAATCCTCTTAAGAAAAAGGAAAAGAGAATGTATACCCTATAGATAAGGGAATCAAAGTTCTATTCCCTTCCCTCTCTCCTCAGAAACAAAATAACACTATCTTAAGTTTAATGGGAATTCTTCTAGTACTGCCCATCACTGATAGCCCTAAATGGTATACAAAATTATTTTACATGTGTTTCAGTGTTATAGTTTATACATCCTCCTCCTATTGCTTTTTCCTTGAATGTCACATGCTGAGATGACACATGTTCACTTATAGTTTGTTAGTAATATACATTGTCTGCACAGAACACTTTCTATCTAGATGTTCTTCTAGATGTTTTAAATGTTTGATGGTTTTGAATCCTGTGTTTTTGTTACAAATAATACCACAGTAAGCATCCAGGTATATTTCTCCTTGTGCATATGTGTGATGTTTCCCTAGAGTTGGAATTGTATATGTTCATGGTTTATGCATATTTTCAGTATTCCTAAAATATTGCCAAGTTGCCCTCCAAAGTGGGTGTAACAAATACACTCACATACTCCCGCCAGTTTGTAAGAGGGTTCACATTTCGGTAAATCCTTCTCAACAGTTAGTGTTATTTTTTCTAAAAAATTTTATACACTCAATGGAAATGTAGCTCATCTTTTTGCAGTGTAAGTATAAAGTAAAAGACCAGGTGTGGGTTCAGAATACTTAAGTGTATGTGGAAATGCGAGTGTGATGAGACCCTAGGAAGTAGAATGACTCAACTCTGCCAAAACACACAGGCCCCAGAAGGCTATAATTTTACCACTTGCAATCCTTGCACATTTTTTTTAGGTGCATCGATGACTTAGCTCTTATATGTTAATGATAGTGAGATAGGCTGGTTCGTCATAGTAAAGCATTGGACCAAAAAATTCTATGTAGTACGTAGTTGAATATCTTTTTAAAGTTAAGTGCTTAATTATACACATAGAAAAATTAAAACCCAGAAAGTTTAAATGACTTATCCAAGATCTTACAGGAATAGAGGGAAATAAATTTCAGAGGGTTGACTAATTGGCTTAGAATCGCTATAATAAAACGTATGATATTACGGAGCTCCGCCTTGTGAGCCTCCTCATGAGACACAAGCACAATCCATGCCCCTCAGTAGATCTCATTTCTGCCAATGGTTCTCAACCGCATGGAGGGCAGAGTCTGGATTACAGAAGATGCTAAATAAATATTGGCCACATTAATGAATAAATGAAGAGGAGGAACAAATAAAAATCTCTGTGGTGTGTGCATGCATTTGAAATATGTCCTCTGAAGATAAAAATATTCTGTGCCCGGGGAAGTGTAATCCTGTCCCTTTCCTTTACTTTCCCTCTCTCTCTCCCTCTGCCCTCCATGAGAATCTTAATTGTAGACAGACCCCAAATAAGGGAGGGGCTTGGCTACTGGATAGTAGCTGGATAAACTATTTCTATGAAAAAATTTTATATAAAATCCAACCAAGACCAGCAGGTATAAACCTCAGAGATGTGTGTGAATAAACTATTTAAAATTTATGACTGATATCATCATTGACATGTACAGTATATCACTGGGCAAATTATATTTTTTTCCTATCAATTGCAGTAAAGATACAGGAATGCGTTTTCGAAAAACTTGTCTATGGGATGACCTCTTGAACATAAAAAAAATTCTGTTCCAAAGTTGAGTATATGAATTTGAAAAGAAGTGATTTTGATAGGGATAAATGATTAGTATTATTGATTACAAAGAAATTAAAAGAGATGAAATGCCCAGAATGCTTTCTCATGGGTTGGAGAATATATGACTGTATTTTCAGAGAGGCAACATGGCATTAAAGGTAGTTTTCTCATGCGATTTAGGAGAATAGGTTTGTATTGAAACCAGGAAGTGCATGTGAATATCAAATTAACAGGAAATTAATAGACTGGAGAAAATAATACAAGGAAAAGAAGCCTGGTATGAGGCTTGAGAACTAGACAGTTTGCTGAACTCCAGTATTATGATTATGACTCCAGTCATAATCCAGGGAAGGAGACAATATACTTTAACTCCTGTAATTTTTATGGCTGTGATTCACTCAGATGGTGTAATGGAGCAAGTATTCTGCACCACTGTTCTCAATCAGAAATTCAGCTTTGAAGGAAGAAAATGAAGAATAGCTTTCCCATATTTGGAGGTAACAAATTTGGCAGGACAATACAATACCTCTTTCTCAGGGGAGTATGAGGTTTGTTCTAATAATGGTTATTACTCATCTAAAGGCCAATTCTTCCACCATCACTGGGTCTTCTTGTACCTTGCTGGAGGATTTCTTTATTATAGAGCATTGACGTGTCACATTAAAAAAGTTTACCAAGCATTTAATAATTGTTATTTACTGCTCTTTGTAGCAGCCTTAGTATTATAGTTCAGCCCTGCTCTTTAAAGGACACGAACCAACTACTCATTTATACACGGCCCCAACTTTCAAAAGGCTTCTTTTGCAATTTTTTGCAAAGGTACTATTTAAAGTTAAATTTTGAAAGTTGTCATGGTCAGGAAAGAGGAAAGGTAATTTTGCTCCCTTTTGTACTTTCAGGATTACTCGGATAGCAGATTTTTAAAACAGGAAAATTCCTTTAAAATTAAAGTCCATGTCTTTGATTCTGGTAGGTTATCTTTGTTCAAAAACAGGATGATATTAAAAGTAAAGAAAAATAAATGAGCACAAAAGGAATCACGGAAATTGATTTTCCAAGCTTTGTCTTAAATAAGATTTTAAAAAGAGAAACAGCAAGTTTTACATTAAAGAAACAAAAAAGTTACAGACAAAAGACCGAAACTAGTGTTTGCCTTTTAAATTTAATTTTCGGCATTTACAATGCATATTAATTGTTTGAGTTGATTAAAAATAGCATCAGTTAATTAACTGATGTGGAAAAAAATTCAATAAAATAATTGTCTGAGTTATGCTTGAAAATTATGTTGTAGGCCAGACCATGAAGGAAATTAATTAGGTTGACTTAAAATTTTGCTGATTTTAAATTTATACCTTACAGAAGAAAATTATGCTTGTGAATGCCAGCACGCATGAGGAATGGTCTGTGGAGGAGAATTCTGGGAAAACTGGTATATGATCATCAACTTGAGTCATTTTAAGCTAGACTGGAATTAGCACCCAGGGACCTTCTGTGGGAATTTCCTGCATTTGAAGGTGAATAAGACATCTTGAGTCCCTTTCCATTTCTGGGGCTGTGATTTCCCATGTACCTTGTCCTAGTTTGACTGATTGAAAAACAAACTCCGATATATACTTGTTTTGTTATTTTATGCACATTTTATGAGAAGTGTACCTGAGTTACACAGTGAAATAGTTTTTGTAAAAAGAAAAAAATGGAACAAAACAACCAGGTCGTTACACAAAAATAGTTTCAAGAAAACATGCTAGTTGGCAAATGATTCAAAGAGGTTTGTTGAGAATGATCTGTTGTATTTGAATAAAGAAGTTCCTTGAAATCTGGTGCTCCTTTTTTCCCCACATTTGTAAAGTAAAATTAGTGTACATAGAACATTAAAATTCCATATAAATGACATAAGCATAGGACAAAAATTCAAATTTTCTTAATCATTACTCTTTTTAATTTTGTAAAGTAACAATTACTGGTCATCTAAAAAGAGAAGTTTTCACTTTTTTCCTGGTGCTGCAGTATGGAACTTTGTAGAAAGTATAGTCAAGTAGCTTATAGTGGTGATGGAGCGATTTGATGTCTAAACAGTTGCCCCTAGGGTGAACGAGATGTCTCAGCTCTTGAGGGAACCTCTTTCCCCCATTGTATGTTTTTAACTTAAAAATGACAACTGGCCTCTGTACACTGTGCATGTGCATATGGCTATGTACACTAGCAGTGGTAGTGTTACTCTGCAACTGAGAGCAACAGGTATGTGCACATATGTGCAGGTCCCCCAGACATGGCACTTCCCCATCACCACTGTCAGAATGAGGAACAGAGCCTGAGAATTCAGCTTCTAGCTAGCCTCTTATTCTAACAATGCTGGAACAGTGAGCTTCCATCTCCTTACAAAAAGCCATCTTACCTTGTCAGAAAGAACGGCCTTCAGTTCCAGTAAATTGCAGGGCTGTAATTTAAAAAGAAAAAAAGAGGAAAAAATGTAAGGCAGCTTTCATTCAAAGTGTTTAGGGTTCCAGTAGGATATATTGCTTTTTTATGTTTGAGTATTGTCCAAAGATTTCTGCTGAAGTACTATGCTATTTTCCCTAAGTGCATAGAGAGAAGTCCTACGCAAGCTTTTCTCTCCCTTTTTCTCTCCCTCTTAGAACAGAAGACTTTCTCCTTTGATCCTACAGTGTGCATTAGTGGAAAGACAGCCTCTCTTTAAGAGGGGAAAGAAGTTGATCTCGAAGAGGGTAAGAGATGAGTCTGCAACTTCTTGTGGACTATAGGAGCCAGTGCTCTTTGGGCCCTAGAAGTATGCATGTTCTTTATGAAATATTCACATTTTGGCCCTGGGATGTTTTTGTGTTGCCAAGTTTGTTATCAGATGCCAATTATTTGAGCAAGTAAAATAGTCTTTTCCTGAGTGTCTCAAACATAATTTTAGAAAATTATTTTTCCTATTGATAGGGGTGTTGTGATTCCTGCATAATCTATTTTTTTTTATAATGAAATAATATCACTGAAGAAAGTGTTGCTAGGCTGGGAAGAGGACTTTGATCCCTTCTTAGTCTTTGACTTTTGGAGTTCATCAAATGCTAGCCAACTTCAGAAAGGCTTTGCCAGAGGGAGAACCTGCTCCCTGGAGTTCTATAATCATCCAGTAGGGAGGTGACACATTAGCCCCATTGTTTCCTACCAGACTCAGCTTTTGTTTTTGTCTTTTGTGTCTTGTTCATGTTTCACATCTAGGCTAGAAATTAAGGTTGGTGCTATCAAATAAAGTTTTCAGTGCTATTGTCATTTGAAACATATGTCTATACATATATATAGTTTTCGCTTTGTGGTCATTGCTGAAATAATAGGTTTGTTGATTTTCATTGGTGTAGGTTGAGCCAAATCATATATTCAATACCACGAAATAAAATGTGCTTAATATAAAAGAAATTGCAACTTCTCTTCTAAACTTCTAATGCATTACTTGGACAGTTGTATAATTTCTACCTAAATTAGCCGGTGTATCTATTAGTTTGGCAGCAATGATGATTAATCACTTTTTTAAAAATGTTTTTATTAACAAATATTCACACACACATACAGTCCATACATGGTGTACAAACAATGGCTCATAGTATCATTATATAGTTGTGTATTCATCACCATGGTCATTTTTAGAACATTTGCATCACTCCAGAAAAAGAAATAAAAAACTCATACATCCCATACCCCTTACCTCTTCCTCTCATTGACCACTAGTATTTCAATCTACCCAATTTATTTCACCCCTTATCCCCCGCTGTTATTTATTTTTTGTCTAGTTTTTTTACTCATCTGTCCGTACCTTGGATAAAAGGAATATCAGACACAAGGTTTTCACAATCACATGATCATATTATAAAAGTTATATTGTTATGCAATAATCTTCAAGAATCAAGGCTACTAGAACACAGCTCAACAATTTCAGGTACTTCCCTCCAGCCGCTCTAATACACCATGAACTAAAAAGGGGTGTCTATATTATGCATAAGAATAACCTCCAAGATAACCTCTTAGCTCTGTTTAAAATCTTGCAGCCATGGAAACTTTATTTTGTCTCATTTTTCTCTTCCCCATTTTGGTTAAGAAGGCTTTCTTAATCCCATGATGCTGCATTCTGGCTCATCTCAGGAGTCCTGTCCCATGTTGCCAGGGAGATTTACACCCCTGGGAGTCAGGTCCCATGTAGGGGAATAGGGCAATGAGTTCACCTGCTAAGTTTGCTTAGAGAGGCCACATCTGAGCAGCAAAAGAGGTTCTTGAGGGTGACTCTTAGGCATAATTATAAGTAGGCTTAGCTTCTCCTTTGCAGGAATAAGTTTCATAGGGATGAACCCCAAGATAGAGGGTTCACCCTATTGATTCGGCTGTCCCTACTGCTTATGAGAATAGCAGAAATTCTCCAAATGGTAAATTTCCTCCTTTCTCCACAGTCTCCCAAGGGGACTTTGCAAATGCTTCTTTAATCACTGCCTATATTACTCTGGGATATATCGAGGTATCACAGTAACCTGGATAAACCAACAAGATCTCATGCCCTAATCAAGATTCCATATATTTATGGTGTTCAACTAAACTGATGATACAAGTTAAATTAGGTAATGCGCTACCCAAAATATAAATTTTGTACCAACTAAACATCTCTTCCTTTGGTTGCACACAAGTTGAAATTTTAAAATATGGATGATATCCTTTACCTTGTATTCTGACTTACCCCAGTCCTATCCCGATCAACTTCATTCATATCTCTAGTGATTGATCCCTCTTAATGTTGGAGGCCCAGGACTCAGTCCTGGGGACTCATCTCTCCTCTGTCTACATCCATCCCCTCTGTGACCACACCCGTTCTCGTGTCTCTGCTATCCTTTTATATGTCAAAGGTGCCCAAATTTATATCTCCATCTCAAAACTATGTCTATGCCTGTGAAGCAGTTGACCACTGTACCCAATTGCCTCTGATACCTCTACTTAAAATTCTCAGAGACAGTTAATTCTTAAATCCACATTTTAGGCTTCCCCCAAAATGTGCTCCTCTTCAGTCTTCCTCTTCTCAGCTGTTAACACCTCTGTCCTCCCAGTTACTACGGAGGGTTCCTAGGCCAGATAAATCCTGAAACCTAGAGGACCAGCCTCTCCAAGATTATCAACTGATCCCATCCCTCTATCCTTGCGTGTTGACACTCTTTCTCAACATGAAAAGGTCAAAACGAGTGTCGCCTAAATATCCCTGTAGATTGGGAGAAGGATCAAAAGAGAAGGAGGAGTTATAACAGACTAGATGAGATCTGACAAATGAATATGACTACTGAATCACTATATTGATATTTCTTCTGGCCTCTAGTATTTTGGAGTAGCTAAAAGGAAAAACCTGAAATAGTGGAATGGTAGCCCATGGCCTAAGGTCTGTTCTGTAACTACTTGTTGAAGTATACTTTGAAAATTATTGTTTTTTCTTTCTTTTCTTTGTATATATGTTATCTTTCACAATAAAAACCATTAAAAAGTTAGGGTCTCCTAACTTTATGTACTTATTTTTCATGTACAAAATTGCCTTAGACTTTTCCTACTTACAGAGAGCTCAGTCTCATGTGGGGGAAAGCTGGCAAAACTTAAAACACTGAAAGAAGTTCTGTTAGAGTGTTACACAAGTGAAAGTGCTGTGCTTGAGCATGGGAGACTGCCAGAGCTGTCTTAAAGGGTAGGCCTGGCAGGTACATGAGCTATGGTAATCCAATTAGAGTGTAGGTTGGCAAACTATAGCCTGTGTACCAAATCTGGCTTGTTTTTACATGGCCTGAGGGCTAAGAATGTCTTTTATATTTTTTGGAAAACTAAAAAAAAAATTGATTCATGAAAATTATAATAGATCCAAATTTCAGTATCCACAAATAAAGCTTTATTGGGACACAGTCATGCCATTCATTTATGTTTTCTGTGACTTTTTTTGAATTACAATGACAGAGTGGAGTAGTTGCAGCAGAAACCATATGGCTCACAAAGCCAAAAAATATTTACTACTCTGTCCTTTACAGAAAAGTTTTGCTGTTCCCTGAGCTAGAGAAAACCACAGGTGCAAAGGCTGTATGTATAAGCTGTTCAGTTTGGAATATAAGGCGTGTGTGTGTTTGTGCATGTGGCATGGTGTGCATATGGATGAGGTGTATATAGGTGAGGGCAGGTATAGCAGGGGATGAGGTCAAAGAGAAAGGCAGGTTGTGATCTTGCGTAGATTTTGTATACCACCCTAAAGGTCTAAGTATCTATTCTGTAGGCAGTGGGAGCTCATGCCCAGATATAAAGCAGGAAAGTGACTAGCTCATTGATAATGACTTGTGCATTGGTGAGCCCAATCTTTTGGTAGTTATGTGTTTATGTAGGGTGTCTGGCAGCCAGCGATTATGAGACTTCAGCATACTTGATCATTAATTCTGTTATTATTGTTAAATTATCCCACTTAGTTTTTTAGCTCCACCAAAAACAGTGGCCAACCTATAACACTTATTTTTTTCCTCTATCCTTTCAAGAAGTAAATTAATTTTCTTTTTAGGATTAAAGTAGTTTTCTTGGTCCTTGAGGATTAGTTTGTTCTTAGTAGGAGAACATACATTGAATGCATTTTAGTTTTCATGGGGTAAAGATGCTGCATTTAAGTTACAGTAGAGTTGTGATTGAGTCATTTTGCTTTTGTTTGTTTCTAGAGCCATTTGCCATGGGTGTCCCTCCCCGCCCCCACCCAGTGCCCACTATCCTGGTGCAACTTCTCTCCACCTTCCTTCAAAGATTCTTTTGACTTCAGAGAATACCACCTGTAGACAGCTTTTGGGAGGACTAGGCCCCAGATGGGGATGCTAGTCTCATCCACGTGGACACAAATCTGGAATCACATACAGTTTTAAATTGCAGAGTTAACAGGCTCTGGTCACCTTTGGGGGCACTTTTTGAGGTGCATAGTTCAACTGTTAATTCCATTCTTGAAAGAGAGCGTTGTTCACAAATGTAGCTGCAGCGCCTTTAAAATGCTATTCCCATCGTTGTGGGCTCCTTCTTTGTCTTTATAAAGATAGTGAGAATCAAATGGAAACTTGTGGTTATGAATAGTCAAGTTGGTAGTATTTCTAAACACAGAAACCCACAAATGCTGTGGCTCTCCTAAGAACACCCTTGACCTTGCTTTTAGATTATAGTTGTACCATTTGACTTTATCATTCAGAAAAGTGTTATGCTGATGAAGAGAAAACTATACATAAATAGCAGTGTCTTTGGTGGATAGAAAATGTAAAGAAAATATATTAGCATTTCTTAATATACAAGTTCCATTGGGTGAGAGGAAATGAAAGGTTAAACTTTCAAATTTTCATCGCTTTTTCTTTGTTAGCAATTTTCTCTCTATTTCATTTATCTTACTTGTTTCAGAAGCGACGGATATTAATGACATCACCACCATTTTAAAAAGGTTAAAATCCATTCCTTTAAAACAGTTATATAAATTATTATATTTATATGAAAATGTTCTGTTATACAGAAAAAAGTTATGACTATGTTTTGTTTATCAGCATGAAGTAATGACTTGTGACTACTGTTCACATTAATGCGTTGGTATTTTCTAGAACGTGTCTCCGAGGGGTTCAACAACCTAATGCACTTTTGTCATCATTGTCTGCAAAATATCGTGCTTCTAATGTGTGGCCTTGTTTTGTGAATTATATAGTTCTATAAGTCAGGTCAGGTTCTTTTTGCCCGGGTCGGGTCTGACGGAACAATATGGTACCTCACGTGGGATAGTAACAAAACAGGTGGAAGATAGTGGAGGAAGAAGGGTAAGGGCATGCTGTTATTTAATGCTGTTTCTAGTGTATATGAATAGTAGTTATTGCTGAGGAATAAAACTGAAAACAGGAATTATTAAAGATTACTGTTGGTCAGTTTAACAGTTAAGACTCTTGGGATTATAATTTACAGAAAACCTGTTTCAAGGAAGCACAAGCAAAAAAGGTATCCATTGGATTTTTTAACTTAACAATACAGAGGTGGCTGGATACAGGGGCTGGAAAGATGGCATTCATTTCAGTCTCTTCCGTATCCATCATTTAATTTTGCTTCTGTGGTCAAAAGATGGCTGACAGCAGATTCTGCATCATGTCTATATCATTTCTGTTTCTTACTGAGGGGAGGATAACAAGATTGTCCTTCCCAGTATTTTCTAGTTGAAACTCTAATTGTCTATCATTGCCTCTGACAACGTCACATACCACCACTGGAGCAGATCACTGGCCATGGGAAAGCAGTGTGCTGGTTGGCTTAGAATTGGTCACATGCTCTGCAGTGATCCAGCAGTGGATGTCTCCTGGAAGCAAACAGGCTGAGGGTGGTAGAAGGGAGTAGATTCCTAGAGAGGAATTCAGATCGAGTTACTAGAAGGCAGCTGTGGGTACAAATCCTCCCAGATGTTCACCAGAGTAGTATTTAGAAAGAAGATTTTGGCAGCCTCTGATTCAGTACTCACCTCAAGGGAGGGAACAAGTGAGGCTGAAGATACCAAGAAACTTTCATTAGAGTTGTTGGAATACTTGGCAGTTCCTCCAACTGTTCCAAAGAGGGATGCATGGGAGGTTTCCCCCATCCTTATGCTCTCTGAGTGGGGCATCAAAGGGTCCATCTTATGTATGGCCAATGGAATTTGCCCTTTCATCAGAACTGGCATACAAAAAAATGCTGCTGAAGATCTTTTCTTGGGAATCACATTATGAGTTTTACAGAGAACTTACGTTTCCTGACCTTGCTTTCAAAACAATATAAGTTAAAAAGCTTTCAAAAGAAATTTTTTTTAACAGCAAAAAAGTAGTATGTTAATACCAGAAAAAAATATATATGAAGAAATCACCTCTGAAAAATTCAGTCCATGGTGATTGGTGGTATTTGCTATTAAAGTAAAACTCGCATGCTCAGCATAAAACTAGAGCAGTATCTCCCATTTGGTGATAATTGAATCTCAGTGGTGGTAGCTTGTCTTTTCTGGGTCATATCTCTGTTGTTAAAGAGAGGAAATGAAATGTACTAACCAGAAAGTCACTCAAAGTACATTAATGTTGTGACAGAAACTAATAATAAGGAAATTCACAGTTGAAGCTGACCTCTCATCCATGGACTCAAAGGGACGTATAAAGGAAGTGGTTAAGAAGACACCCTGTTGTGCCTAGGTATTGGAAGTCAGCTTAACTATAAATTTAGTTGTTTTCATTAGCTTGGGTTACAACCTGAGCATTTTTTGAATGCCCTTTTTGGCAAGGGAACTTCCTTTGTTCGTCTTACAAAGTTCCATGGTGAGTAAAAGAACATTTGTAATCAGTAATAACACATTTTATTCCTATTTTATGTAATTTCACAATTACATAGAGACAAACTTATCCATTATATCATAAATACCTATCTTGTCCTGTATAACAATACTTTCTTTGTTTAACAAAGCATTCTTATAGGGATTTGGTAAAACTGGTCCAGCAGGTTCCCCGTAGCAAAAACCAATTCAAAGGGTAGCTCTTATATGGAATCTCAAGTATTTATTTTCACATAAATATTGAAAACATAACCAGTAATTTTTTTTTTCGACGTTCAAAGGCAGCAGGAAATTGGTGTCTGGGAATAAAACAAAAATACCTGAGGTATTTAGTCACCAGTGACAAGGGGGAAGCACGGTACGGGGAAGTCTCGCGACAGGCGCCTGTCATCAGAGGCTGCAGCCGAGCCATCTGTGTACACTGAGCCCAGCTGTGCTTTCACTGCAGCCTGGAGGTTAGCCTGTTGCCATCAGGGTTTGAGGCTTTGACTCTATTTTATTAAAAAACAAATTCCAAATGACTTTTTCAAAAACTAGTGTGTGAGTAGTGTTGAATTCATTTATTGAACACATTGAAATTACATGGTTCATTTTCTTAATGACCCAAGTGAATGTGCAATTTCATTCCATTTTGCCTTCACTGATGTCAGTGAAACAGAGAAAGAAATGCACCCCATGTTACAGCATTCCATCTTTCACATTATATTTTTTACTATTTAAATGATAAACAGGGACCTCTAGATAAAAGGGTGAAAGTTTAAAGTAAGATTCCTCAGATATTTTCACTTAAAAATAACACTCGATCAATATCAGTAAATGCTAGAATAACTGTTATTCCAAGGCCTCTTCCAAGTAAATAGTCCCTTTAGGGTATCAGTTTTCTGTAGCAAAGTACTTTGAAAAAGGCTTAGTTTCTATGCCAAGAATAAAATTCTAGCTACCAAAATATCTGCATATGCAAACATTTTCAAATTCGTATTCTACATATATGCTAAATCTCTGTTTTTATACATATTATTGTGACTAGTCTTCAAAGTTTTCATTGGCCGGGTGTGTAAACCCCACAATTAGAAGTGGGGTGTTAGAAGATAAATAAAAATGGCTCTAAGGAGAATTTTTATTCTTTATTGTCACTTAAAATTATGCTTAGCTCTTAAGTCAAAGTATAAAAAAACTGAAGACCTTAGATAAAAGTATTTGCAATTTTTATTTCAACTCTCCTCAGCTTCAGAGTTCAATTTGTCAGTAACCTAAAAAAGTTAGTAGGGAAGTCATTGGATATGTACCATTGTGGTGGGATATGATGGATTTCTTTCTCTTTTCTAGTCAAGGCAAGTTTATCCAGAGTTGTCTATGTGACGCTGTGTCTCAGATGTGACTGTGAATGCCTATGCGGTGAGGTAAAAACAGCAGGATATAAACATACCTAATTGCATTCTACTCACCGTAAAAAAATGTGAGTTCTTAATCTTGGAGGAATATAAGAAATTTGTCACGAGGGATAATTTGACTGTTAGAAATTAAAGGATTGTGTCTAAGTTCCATACTGCATCAGTGTGTATGTATTTCATTCACTGCATGAATAATTTATAGAAAACTTATCTAAATAATTATTTTGAAAAGAAGTCATGAATATTATTTATTTCAGAGATTGAGTAAATCATTTTCCACGCCTCCCACTCCTTTCTCAAATATTATTTTTTTTTGTTCCTCATACTTAGTTTTGGACCAGCTTTTGTCCTCCTATCTGAGCCATGAAGATACTTCAGAGAAATTCTAGAATGAGAGGAATCAAGTACTTCAGGATTGTGATGCCGACACTGATTTTTGGACTGTACATTCTTTAAAATCTTCCCTTTGATATCAGTGGTAGAGAGAGTTCAAATAGAGTTGAGAGGCTACTCTGAAGGTTGCTCTTATGCAAGCTTCAGGTAGACCTTGCTACTTATCATAACCTGCCAAACCCCAACCAGGACCATTCCAGCCAATCCTAAAGAACACCTAGGGTAATATATAAGATTCCACAAGGGTTCCATGGACTAGAGTAACTTTCCAGAAACCTACAACCTCTGAATGGGTCCCTGGTCCAGATAAGTCCTGAAACCTAGTCCAGCCTCTCCAGAACATTGGATAGTTCTATCTTCCTACCCCATATTAGTGACAAACCCTTCCAATATGAAAAATTTAGAATTGTCATAGCCCAAACACTCCTAAATAGAGTGATGGAAAGATCAAAGGTGATGGTGGAGTTATACAGAGAAGATAAGATTTAACAAATGAATATGAATGCTGAATCATTAAATTGATATCTCTTTCAATCTCCATATCTTATAGCAGCTAGAAGTAAAAACCTAAAATTGTGAAATTGTAACCCATGTCAAACTCTGAAATATGTTTTACAGCTAATCATGATGTTGTTCTTTGAAATTTATAGCTTTTCTGTATATGTTATTTTTCACAAAGAAGAAGGAAAAAAAGTCGATTATGATGATAAAATAATATTTAAGCTCTCTAACCTCCTATATTCTGGAGCAGCTAGAAGGAAAAATCTGAGAGGATCATATGGTAGCCCAGACAAACTCTGGAATCTGTCCTATAACTACTTGTTGAAGAGCGCTCTGAAAACTATTGCTTTGTTATTTCTTTGCTTTGTATATATGTTATACTATTCAATAAAAAAAGCTAAGAAGAAATCTTCCCTTTGATAGAAAAAAATATCATTTCTGTCTCCACCATTCTTTATCACATTTTGTGAGGCATGGTTTATTCATTCTTTCATCAAGTACTTATTGAGCACTTAACTCTGTGCCAGGCACTTTGCTAGTGCTAAGAATCCAAAGAAAATATACCCACCCTCAAAAAGCTTATGGTATATTTACATGTACTAACATGTACCACATTAATGCATTATTATAAATGCCTTTGGGTATAAGAATATTCATAAGATAGCTACATATATATTTATATATATATACATTTTATTTTATTTTATTTTTTATGCATGGGCAAGCACCAGGAATTGAACCCGGGTCTCTGGCATGGCAGGTGAGCACTCTGCCTGCTGAGCCGCTCTGGCCCACCCTGCTTAATATATTTTTAAAGAAGACTTTTGATAGTCTGATTTGCTTCTACACCTAACACAGTGGGTCCATACCGTGGGCACTGCTAAATGGAGATTGTGGTGGGTGGGGATAGTGGTAGTTCCCAAAAGTTGGTTTCAGTGTGGACGATAAAGACATGTCTTTTATTGATTGAATGATGTATTAGAGAGAGAAAAAAGATATTTAAAAAAAAGGATGAATACAGAAACCCTGATCAATGTGGTGTCTGAAAGGGATGCACTTGTGTTTTAAGGCAACTGAAACTTTTATCTGTCATCAGCAGAGAGTAAATAGGCACCCTCATTTTCTAATATATCTCCTAAAAATAAATAAGCATCTATTAACATGTGTCAACTCTTAAAAGTTTTCTTATATTAGGACTAAGTTCAGTTACAAGCTTAGTGAGCATCCATTGATTCGGTGTCACTGAAAGTGAAAGTTTAGATTGGTGGTTATGGGGGGGGATCAGTATCGAGAGGCATAAGGAATGGTTGGTTCCATTAACAAAATAAAGCACTGCACTTCAGGAGAGGCATATTATGCCCTCCTTTGGGCTGGAGGACACCATTACTTGGCACATTTCCACATAAAGTTTGATATTTCAACTACTCTCACTAGAACCAGTTAGAGTGTAAAATGCCTAGAATCATGATTGTAGGGGGAGATGACACTCATCTCAGAAATCAAATGCTGACCTAAACAAATTGAGCTTTTTAGGGAATAACAGTAACATGTATCACTTTGATTAAGATCTTATAATATGCTAGTATTAGAAGTAGAGACTTCACAAACATCATTTGAATCGTAAAACAGTTACCATAGTTGGTACAGTTATTCTTATTTACTGAGTTTCACAGAACTAAAGTAGTCAGTCAAAGACTCCACAGCCCCAAAGTTATAAGAATTAGTATTAAAATGTCGATCTGACTTTCAAACCTTTGCTTTCACCATCATTCCATATTGCCAATAAAGAGATGGACTTTAATCATAAACTACATGCTTAGACAATTTTAGAGATTTCTCTATTCCTGATTTTTTTAATATTCTGAATAAACCTCACTAGTGACAATAAACAATTTAATGGCTTTGGATGTGCTCAGCTGTGTTGGTAACAGAAGAGGGTATCCTGAGTCATAGGGTAATCATTATACATACTTAGAATTAAGGGATTTTGCTGGTTGACTCATATCTAGGAAATCTGGTAGCAAACCACGTATAGACCAGCTTGTTTATCATGGGATTATTGAGACCAGGGCACCTGAGAGAGCAGAGGTGAAATGTCTGAGCAAAGGCTTTGAGCTGTTTATTGTTGCTAAGATACATTTGTTGAATGCTTTGTCCTTAGCGTATGAGTTCTTGATAACTCACGAAGTGTTGCAAAATGTTTTTGGAGCCATACATAAAAGGAACTGTGTCAGAACCAAAAACGCTGCTGCTACATTAGAAGTTATAAGCACTTTCAGAAATACTGTCCTTCCCCGATATTTTAGGGACTTAATTTTGTCACTATTGCTTTTGGATGATATTTATTATGGATTGATACATCAGTTATTAAGTTTTTATTGTCACATAAAAATTCTCATGTACTCAAGAAAGGAACTATATATAAATTAGAGTGAATAAAATTATGGTTTTAGTGGATGTAATATATTAGTAATGTGACTTTAATTAACTTGTTCGTTGTAATGAATGTGTGAATAACCCACGGTTCTGTTTGATAGATATATTAGTTAGTGTTTTCTCACCTTGAGCATGGTCATATATTAGACAACAATCTCAATTCAGTTGCCCCCAGTATGTCTATATTCATGAAAAAATAAATTATGAATAAAGTAATTTTTAATTAAATTTACCCATGAGCATTAATAGAATTGTATTGTAGTCTAGTATATGGCTTGAAGTGTGACTGTTTCTCTTCTGTTTTATTGTGCTAAGTTTTAAATACAATAAAATTCACCCATTTAAGTACATTTATACAGCTTGGTAAATATTGATAATTGATACAATCATATAACCATCACCATAATAAATATACAGAGCATTTCCCATTATCCATAAAAGTTTCTCATGCTGCCAGCCCCCGGGAACCTCTGATACGTTTTCTGCCACTACTTGTCTTAATTTTTTTTTTTTTTACAATTTCATCTAAATGGAATCACAATATGCAGTCTTTTGTGTTTGATTTTATTCATTCATGCATAATGTTTATGAGACTTATCCATGTTGTTGCATCTATTAACACTTTATTCTGTGATGTTGTTTAGCTGTATTCCATAGTATGCTATTCCACAATTGTTTATCCATTCAGTTGATGAATGTTTGAATTGCTTCCAGGTTTTATCTAATATGAGAAATGCTGCTATGAACTAGGAAAATTGCATGGCTTTTTTTTTCGCAAGAACAGGCACCGGGAATTGAATCCAGGTCTCTGGCATGGCAGGTGAGACCTCTGTCTACTGCGGCCCACCCCATTACATGGCTTTTAATATGACTTTTTGAATCATATTAAAATGCAGTCAATTTTATTTCATGTATTGTTACATACAAAACAGCTATAATTAATGCCATTTAGAGTTTACAGTTAGCTTACATTTGTTGTTTTCATTCAATTTCTTACCATAAAATATTCTAATAACAAACGTCAAAAATTTTTATAAAAAGTGTTTTTATATATATAATTTAATATTTACAACATTTCCATAATTTAGGTATTTTAGCTCCATTTTGCTGATGAAAAAAATGGAAAGTTAGAGATATATTGGAACTTGCCTAAGAGCACAACATTAGGAAGTTACAGAGCTGGAATTCAGACCAAACTACAGGTCTATTTAACCTTGTGGTTGTGTTAGTCAAGGTCATACCTAGCAAATTATAAAATTTCAGTAATGCATTGGAAAGGAGCATGGTCAATACTCAGTCAATCTGAAGAATTAATTTTCCTGATTTAGAAAGAACAGAAAAGCTTTACTAATTGTGCCAAATTTCAGAGATGGAGAAATTCAATAAGAGCTCTCCTGACAAAGAATTAAAACAGGATGGTTGCTTCCCCATATGATATTGGGACAATTAATCTTCTCATTCAGGATCTCTCTATAACTTTCTTGAACTTATGATATAAATAAATCATAACTTGATCGCTGGCATATAGTGGTCATTCATATAGAGCAGTTAATGGCTTCAGTTAACCCTGCAGTGGTTACTCTCAGTTGATTGCCTAAGGTTCCTCATATTTTATTTTATTTTTTTTACATGGGCAGACACCAGGAAGTCTCCTTGTTCTTGACATTACCACATCCTGCTTTCCAAGCCTGTTTTAAGAGTAAACTGTTTGCTTAAAATAAAAGAGAAGATTATATGTTGTGTGGTAGGCATGGAAGAACTGGACCTATTAAAATTGACAGAAGGGGAAAATTCTATTTGATTAGGATGACATACCCAATCAAATGCTCATATTCCCCAAATTCATAAGGAGACCATAGGAAATCCGACAAGGTACCTCAGAAATTCCTTGAATGTTTGCTATGTAGAATATACATGGTAGAATAGTAATTATAATTGCTTGAGCAAGGAAGGTGGGGTTGCTTTTACCTTCCATATCCTTTCCATCTTTGATCTTGTTAGGAGACTGAATGCTCATGTGTATATGACTTAAAAGATACGAAACATAACATGTCACACTGATAGAAAGGTGACTATAAAACCACTTTGATTTTGCCTTATGTGATTTAGAGTGGTCACAGTATACTGATGAAATATACTAAAATGGTGAAATATGGCTTTGGAGTTGCATGGACCTGACTTTGGATTCCTGTTCTGCTATTTAGTGTAACTGGGCAATTTATTTAATCTCTATGGACCTTAATTTGCTTCTTTCAAAAATGGACCGGAAGTTTTGAGCTGTGGAATTAAATGGAATCAACTAAGATAATATATATTTCATACTGTGAGACATGGCTTATTTTGGTTAAGATACATGCTATGTGAATGAAAATAAAAAATAAAATGAAGAAAAGGGATGTCCCATTCTTGTAGAGCTCATAATCTAAGTAGAATATGTATGCTACAATAGAGGCAGGTTAAAAAGGCCCCAAAGAGGGAGTAATATGTACTGATTGGGTAAGTTAAGGAAGGCTTTATAGAAGATGTGATATTTAAATGGTCATGAAATGAGTGCAAATTTGCCTGGTGGAAGAGTGACTTAACAACGACAGGACTACAACATCAAGTAATTACAAGGGAAAAAGGGTTGGTGCCTTAGTTTACTGTGGTAAATATCACACAATGGTTTGTCTTAAACAACAGGCATTTATTGGCTCACGGGTTTTGAGGCTGGAAGAAGTTCTAAATCAAGATACTGGCAAGATGTGCTTTCTCCTGGAACCTGTATGTTCTGGGGCTGGCTGCTGGCAATTCTTGGGGTCCTTTGGCTTGTATCTCTGTGTCTTGTCATATAGTGATGTCCTCTCCCTTTTCACTTCTGTGACTTTTGAGTTCTCTATAGGGTCCCCAGTAATAAGGATTAAGACCCACTTTGATTCAATGGTCACAACTTAACTAGAAATAACATCTTCAGGAGGTCTTATTTACAATGGATTCACACCCACAGGGATAAAGGTTAAGATTAAGAACCTGTACTTGTTGGGGTACATAATTCAGGATATCACAGTGCCTGTTTTAATATGATCTTTGATGAAACCTGTAAGGGTGGCATGTCCAAGCATGACAGTTATGTTGCTGTTTTACTTTTAGCTCCTTGGTCTCCTCCCCAAGTTCTTTGTTCATTTGCATATAGCATTTTAAGGTACATTGACAAACTAGAACAAGTTCAGAATAGAGTGATCAGGGTAGTATAAGAACTTGAAATCATGCCATATCTGATCTTATGGAGAACAAGGTATATATAATCTGGAGAAGCAAAAACATAAGCTTGAATGTATTTGTAAATAACAATGTCTTAAGAATGGGTTTCCACTTCTGTGCAATTTGAGAAGGTGTAAGCAGCACCATGTGGACTGTATTGGGAGCCTGGTTAGGGAGGAATTTACTTCCTGATATTGAAGGGTTCCTGAATGTTGGTACCCTCAGTTCACACAGTGGGGACGCGTTTGGACCATATGACTTCTAATGTCCCAATAGTTCATAATTCAGGTTTTGCATGATTCCACTTTGTGACTTGTATATTCAGGTTATTCATTCAAAAAATACTGAGCATTTACTCCAGAGCATATTAGAAGAATCTATTTCTCTTCTAGCTGTATTTTATGTAAATTAATTTTTGTGTATTTAATATTTTAAAGAATTGCAAAATACATAACATTATGATACAAGCAATAAAATATTTGTTCTCTTTATATAGATATTAACTGTGCTCTCTCTTTTTCTCTCTCTAAACCCCAAGTTAAAGGTGAGGCTAGCTGCTCTATTTATAGTGTAATGCTCACACTTTCATGTCATATTAAATAATCAACCCAAATTTCACAATGTCTAATATTCAGTTCTGGTGTTGAAGACTTAATACAGATAATGAGTATCATTTATTTATAATGTACTATGTTCTAGGCTTCAGAGTGCTGATATCCCTTTCAGTAGGTGCTGATATCTCCATTGTACAAATAAAGAAAGGAGAGGCTCATTGAAATAGAGTACTTTTCTCCAGATGCTAAAAGTTATAAATAATTGGGTAGCAATAAAAATTTACGTTTGTTGGTTTCAAAAGTGAGTCTTCCAAGCCACGGGTCAGTGAACTTTTCCTATAAATGGTCGGATAGCAAATATATTTTTGGCTTTTCAGGCTGAGAGACAAAATTGAGGCTATTATATAGGTACTTATATGTAATACTGTCTCTGTCACAACTACTCAACTCTGTGGTTGTAGCATAAAAGCGACCACCCAAATAAATGAACGTGTCTATATTCCAATAAAATTTCACTTATGAAAACAGGTAGATGTGGGCAGTGGGTCATAGTTTTGCCAATCTCTGCTCTGAACTATGCTATACTGTTCCCTTTGGGGAGTGGTGGGGACAGGGGTGGGTTAGGCCTTTTTAGCATTTTGAAGTTAATGTTCAAGGGGAGGGTTTTAACTTGATGGCTCATCTAGAAAGTTTGATTAAATGCCTTGGTTAAAACCCTACTTGCATGCCTTCTGTTTATGAACATGCTAGAAGATGGAAAAATGGTCATCTTATATAATGGTGGACCTCAGAATATCAAGTCAGGTGAACACAGAGAATAAAAGTCGTTTCAGTTTGTTAATACTGCTGGAATGCAACATACTAGAAACAGATTGGGTTTTATAAAGGGATTTATTAAGTTATAAGTTACCATTCTAAGGCTGTGAAATGTCCAAATTAAGGCACCAGAAGAGGCTAACTTCTTGGAGGAAAGGCAGCATCCAGAGTTTCTCTGTCACATGAGAAAGTACGTGGTGATGTCTGCTGGCCCTTTGCTCTCGGATTTTGTTGCTTCCAGTTCCTGGTTCCAGTGACCTCCTCTTTGAGCTTCTTCTGTTCTGTCCCCAAGCATCTGCGATCTCTGCTCTCTGTGTTGGGTTTTTTAAAGACACCAGTAAACTAATTAAGACCCACCTTGAATGAGTGGTGTCACAACTCCATCTAATTAAAAGGTCATACAATTGGTCATATCTCCATGGAAGCAATCTAATCAAGAGGTCCCACCCTACAATATGGATTAGGATTAAAAGAACATGGCTCTTCTGGAGTACACAACAGTTTCAAACCAGCACAAAAGTTAAACTCTGAAAAGAAAATCTAAATCATGTGATAACCTTTCATTCTCTGAAAAGGAAAATATTTCAGTGTCTTTATAAATCTCAAATTTACGTTTTTATGCTATGGGTAGTACTTTATCACACCAAGTGTATTAGTTTCCTTTGGTGTTGTAACAAATTACTATAACTTAGTGGCTTCAAAAATAAAAAAATTCAATTATAAAAATGTTTTTTCATCAGTTGTAACAAATGTACCACACCAATGGAAGGTAACATTTGTTACAATTGATGAAACTGTATTTTGTATATGGAAACTGTACCTTGCACATGATTCTTCTGTAAGCCAATAACTTCCCTAATAAAAAAATAAAATGAAGATTTATTTTCTTAAAGTACTGGAGGTGAGAAGTCTCACTAGGCTAAAATCAAGGTGTCAATGGAGCTTCTTTCCTTCTGGAGGCCCTGGGAGAAAATCTGTTTACTTGCCTTTTCCACCTTCTAGAAGATACTCATATTCCTTGGCTCATGTTCCCTTCCTTGCATCAGTCCAACCTTTGCTGTCATTGTTCCATCTTCTCCTCCCCCTGACCCTCCTGCCTTCCTCTTATATGGACCTTTCTGATTACATGGTGTGAATGTCCATTCTGGACAATACAGAATAGTCTCTTGGTCTCAAGTTCCTTAACTTTTGTCACAAAGTCCCTTTTGCCATGTAAGGTGATTTATTCACAGGTTCTGGGGATTAGAACATCTTGGGGAGGGTGGGGGATATATTATTGTCTACCATACCAATGATGATGAATACTGGGAATGGAGGAAAGACCATTTTAATGAGGCAGTGTTTCCACAATGGCCCATATAGTAAGTAAGTAATCATGTCAATTTAGACCTGGCAAATTTTCACAAGAAGAAAGTGTAAGCATTTCTGCAGCCTCTCCACCATTCTCCTAATGAATATATATGAAGTGACAGCCACGCTGACTTCTTTCTTGTTTATGAGTTTATCAGTATGCTGGCATTCTCCTTGTCTCTTTTAGCCAAGTAATTTGTACCATTCAAAATGTAGCTATTGTTAACGAAATGATTTAAAGATGATTCACATGTTGCTGGTATTTAACACCTGCTGAAAGAACTTGTTAAATTTTCTTTTTTGCAGGATTGCATGAAAACATGTAAAGGCTTCTTTTTAAAAGGATTTATATTAAAATGCCCTATGCTATTATTGCTGTTGAACCAAACTTTACAATAGTTATTTATTCACCCTTATAAAACACTGTAGGGCTGGTTTATACACATGTGATTATTCAGAATTTTGTGGAAAACACCAGGTAAGGATATTCTCTCCATGAAAAAAACCAAACATCTGTTGATGTTACACTGGTTAATACCTTGTTTCAGTTTGTTAATGCTACTAGTTTGTTAATGCTGCCAGAATGCAATATACCAGAAATGGATTGGCTTTTACAAAGGGGATTTATTAGGTTACAAATTTACAGTTCTAAGCCCAGGAAAAGTCCAAATTAAGGCATCAACAAGAGGATACCTTCACTCAAGATAGGCTGGTCTCTGTCATACGGAAAGGCGCATGATGGCATTTGCTGGCCCTTCTTTCCTGGGTTGGTTTCAAAATGGCTCTCTTATCTCCTGTGGGTCTATCTGGTTTCTCCTGGGACATCTTCCTTTTTAAGCATCCTTCAATTTGTTACATCTCTTTGCTCTCTGTGTCAACTCTGAGCTCTCTCTATGTGTTCTGCCTTTTATTTTCTTCATAGATGACTCCAGTAAAAGGATTAAGACCTACCTTGAATTGGGTGGGTTGCATCTCCATGGAAACAGCCTAATCAAAAGGTGCTACCCAGGGTAGGTCTGCACCCATAAGAGTGGATTGGAAGAACATGGCTTTTCTGGGGTACATAACAGTTTCAAAACAGACACACCTGGACTTTGAAGCTAGCAGAATGATATTCTTTGTATGGGATCATTAGCTGAAGGAAAAGCAACGTGGAGAACTTGGCTATAATTCCAAAGTCTTCCCAGGAGAAATTCTGGTGATTTTATGGTCTATAACCATCAATATCAGTATTCTGTAGAGCTCTGCAAAGAGTCTACATGTGTAAGCCTCTCACCACCACACGAAGGGAATCACAGAGGAGAGTAATGAACACAGTAGTCTATATTAAAATATAGAAATTGCTTCTCTGACCCATGCTGGCTGAACTGAGGTTGGAACTAAGTTTCACAGTTGGATCTGAGAGCCAGGTTGGTTTTCCAAATAGGTTACAATAATATCTTGTGGCTATGTCTTTGGCTGCAGAAAGCATGAATAATGGAATCCCATTTTTTAAAACATAAGGCTTCAGTTATTTCCATGTATAGTTAATCACTAGCAGTAATACCTATGCTGATGAGTAGCTTTCCAACTTTAAAATCCCTTCATAGAAGGATATTTCCAACTTAAACTTTAGGAAGTGGGATATAAGTTGGATTTAAGAGTTGGCTGATGGTAAGGGTTTATTAAATACTGAAATTGGTTTTTGAAGGAGATTGTGAAGTCTTCTCTGGACATCTTAATAATGGCTTAGGTGTTGTCTTACCTGAAGGCAAAGGATATTTTTAATGTGTTGAATTTGCCTGTTGTAGATTTCAGGACATCTTTGAGAAAATCCTTTAGATAATCTTTGGGGCAAAATGGATATGTGTGGACCTAATTATAATATTGGAGCTTTGTATGCCTTGCTCTTTGAATAGCTGGTCATAATTTAGAGATTAGATGCCCCACAGTTTTCCCCTTGGCTTAGGAGAGCTATAAACAAACAAACAAAAAGATCCCATTATTAATCTTTCCAAGAGCTTTCAGATTCCTAGGTGTTAAATCTAGAGTTGAGAAACATGAAAATTTAGAAATTCCTCAAAGTTTAGACTCGACAGTAAATCCCAGTTCTTGGCCCATTCTTAGCCATTTGTAATCTGAGGGATCCCAGGGTGCTCAAGACAGAAGCTTTATGAGTTGTGATGGGGAGTGAGCTTGCTCGCCTGTAGAAAAGGTCTGGCTTACTAGAGAAAATACCATCTCAAGCTTTTTCAACCTACATTTAAAGATACGTGTATGTAGGAATGTTTGGTCAACAGCAAGGAGCAAAATCGTTTAGTAAGGGACATATCAGGAGAAGAGAGCAGTCCTTTCCAAAGGAAAGGGATTGTAATTGGGTGGTTGTCTGGCAGAAAAGGGAGGGATGTTCCTGGTTGAAAAGCTCCTCTCTCCTTCAATGCTTACAGCATCTCTGGGCCATCTTTTGGCTTGCTTCAGCAGAATGGTCAGCAGTTTGAGGATTTCATTTGTCAGTGGAGACAGTTGAACTTCAATGTTTCTCATTTTTTGTTAGAGACCATACTTGAAGCCAAGTATGATTTCATGTTCTTATGAATGACTTCTTATGAAGTCATTATGTTCTTATAAAGTTCTTATGAAGAGTAAGATGTCTCTTCAAAGGAAGGTGAAGGGTTGCGCAGTGGTTAGTAGTTAGTAGGTGCTCAATAAAAATCTATGCGAAGATGAAATATCAAATCTAAACTCTAGGTTCCTAACACTTCTTTAAAATTCTCACTGTTCCTCTCCAATAGCATTTCTGGGTATTTCATAAGAGAATTTTTCAGTCTTCTTCTTCTCAGAACTTACTGTGTTTTTGTGCATTTTCCACCTTTATAGACACAACATTCTCACATGGAGTTAAGTCCTTTTTCTCTTTATGTCCCTGGACATTACACAACTTAGCTTAATCTCTTGTCCCACCCCACCCCACCTCCCATGGTAATAACCTCTTCCCTGAGGAAAATCTTTGAGGTGTAATCATACATTAATCTACTGTGCCGGTTTGAAGCTATTATGTACCCCAGAAAAATTGTGTGCTTTAATTCTCATTCAGTATTGCTGGGTGGGATCTTTCTGTTTCTTTCCATGGAGATGTGACCCACCCAATTGTAAGTAGTAACTTTTGATTAGATGGTTTCCATGGAGATATGTCTCCTCCATTGGAAAAAGCTTTAGGGCCATGAGAGCCAATAGAGCCCGCATAGCCAGAGACCTTTGGAGCAGAGGGGAATCACCCCTCGGAAAGCCTTATGAATTGAGGAGAGAAAGCTAGCAGACATCGCCATGTGCCCTCCCAGCTGAGAGAAACTCTGAACTTCATCGGCCCTTTCTTTGGAGTTGAAGTATCTTTCCCTCCATGCCTTAATTTGGACATTTTCACAAACTAATGAACTGTAAACTTGCAACTTGATAAATTCCCCTTTTTAAAAGTCATTCCATTTTGGGTATATTGCATTCTTAGAAGCTTTTAACAAACTAATACATCTATTTATTCACTATTTTCGTCAGCACCTATACATACAGTTAAATGTTCATTTTAAACATGGCTGACACTAATAATTCCATCTCGTTAATGGTTGCACTGTACTATTTTTCCATAAGTTGACAGGTTGCTTTGTAATTGTTTTAGGCTATATGTTTGATTTTGTGAGGAGTAAATTCCAGAATAGTTATATATTGAAGAATATAAAAATTAAAAGTATCACCAAAGTTAATCTTTATATTCCTCAGATTTTATTAATATATTATTAATAGAGTTCAGTGAACTATTTCACTGTTGGAAAGGGGAGAAGAGAAAAGAATGATTCTACTCTGAGTCACCTGCTTAACACAATATGTACATATTTTTAAGATTTTTTATTGTGAAATATATATATATACAAAACTATGCATTTCAAAATACAATTTCGGGTTTTTCCTTCTAGCTGCTCCAAGCACTGAAGACTGAAAGAAATATCGATATAATGATTCAGCAGTCATACTTATTTGTTAAATCCTATCTTCTCTGTTATAACTCCTCTTCCTCCTCCTTTAATCCCTCTCCCAATCTTTAGGGTTTTCTGGGCAATGCCCATTCTAACTTTTTCATGTAGGAAAGGGATGTCAGCAATATGCGATAGGGGGATGGAACTAGTTGATGTTTTGGAGAGGCTGGCCTCTCTGAGTTTCAGGATTTATCTGGCCTCCAAACCCATCTGGAAGTTGTAGGTTTCTAGAAAGTAATCTTAGTGCATGGAACCTTTGTAGAATCTCTGATAAAGTCCTAGGTGTTCTTTAGGATTGGCAGGAATGGTCTTGGTTGGGGGTTGGCAAATCCTGGCCATCAGCAATATCTAGCTGAAGCTTGCACAAGAGTAGCCTCCGGAGTAGCCTGTTGACTCTATTAGAACTCTTAGTCGCTGATGCCTTATTTTGTTAAATTTTCTTTTCTCCCTTTTTTGGTCAGGAAGGCATTGTCTATCCCATGGGGTTGGGTGGGGCATGAATGTGCAGGTGCATGGGGTGGGGGTGGCACATAGGGGGGTGCTCGGGTCATGTAGGGCAGGGTGCTGGGCTGGGCGCGATGTACGTGGGTGTGTGGGAAGGCAGTGCCCAGGGTTGCTTTCTAGCCCTGTCTGTGCCCTCCTAAGGGCTCCAGGCCTCTGTATCAAAAGCAGAGTGGTAGGCTCTGTGAGGTAACCAGATGGTCTCTATGAGCAGGAAAAGGAAGTTTACTGGCTTTCGGTTTCCCCAAAGGAGGTCCAGGCTGCAGACCTGAGGCGGCTGATATTCCAAGCTAGCCATGGAGGCAGGCACTTTGGTGGGTGAGGAGGCCTCTTGACCCCAGTGGAGTTCTGACATCCAATCATCCCCCTCTCTGCATCTCAATTCCTTGGCTTTTTCATCCAGGACCTCTCTATGTAGTGTTGAGGACCCTCTCAGGTCATTCATACACTGGAACTGCTGTCTTCATCGTTTTTCTTTCTCTTCTCTAGTTGTTCCTTCTAACAGCATTTTGAAGCTTGATGACATGGCCTTGTTTCTAGAAAGTTAGACTGAAGCGGTAGCCATCTTTGACAAATAACTAAACTTGCCACAAATGTGATAATTAGAAAGGCATCTGTTGGCTTGTACAAATAATATATTGTAAATTTGTCTACTGTTACTGTTGTAGTTATGAACCAAATCTCATTATACAAGGACTCTGCCCCAAAGGATTAGAATCTGTGTTACTCAGTCAATAAAATTTCAGCATAAATAAATATTGACAATGTGAAGGGATTGCCTAGTTGTTTTCTAGGTTATTGCTAGAAATCTATAGAGAATATGTGAAGTTAGTTTCCTTTTTAAGATAAAACACTTGAAATATGAGGAAAGGCATCATTACTGCATACCTATATGCTTAGGTAAAAAGGCAAAAAAAGAAATGGGGTAAAAATGAGAAGTGATTTAGGAAAACTGAAAACCAAAAGAGCCCTTGGATTGATTGCTGTACACCTAGGAGTGTTTAACTCATGATTTAAATGCTTTGGTCTTGAATGGATCTGAGTGGCTAGGTTTGTTCTGAAGTCTTAAGAACTTACTAGGAGCCAGGAATTGGACTAGTTGTTCTTTCTGGACATAAATGAGGCAACATTCCTCAGGGAACATATAATAAGCAACAGCCAATGATATTGCACCATGATGTCCTATCAGGGGTAAACACAGAAGGTCTATTGGAACTCAGAGGTGGGAATCACCCAACCCAACCTAGAGAGCTCAGAGAAGGTTTGCTAGGTAAGGTGATGAAGGACATGGTAGTTGAGTCCTGGAGAGTCGTAGGAGCTGTTCAAGCACTCTTATATAAGAGTGAAGGTTGTACCAGGCAGGGTGACCAACATGGGAAATAACCCAGAGGTGAATGAGAACATGGATGTTCCTGTGACTGCAAGTTAGGTAGGCATGGTGTGGTAGGTCCCCAAAGATCCTGCACATATGTAAGGTATATGATAGAGGAAAATTTAGGTCACAGATTGAATTAAGTTTGCTGATCAGTTGAGATTAAAATAGGGAGATCATCCTGGATTTTCTGGGTTGGGCAATGTAATCACGTGAGTCCTTTAAAAGTAGAGAAGAGGGAGACATAAGAGGAGATCAGAGCGATGGGATGAGAAAAGGACTCAACCTGCTGTTGTTGGCTTTAAAAATAGAGGAAGGAAGCCATGAACCAAAGAATGCAGGTAGTGTCTAGAAGGCAAAAAAGGCAAGAAATCAGGTTCTTCCCTAGAAACTTCAGAAGTAATGTGAACTCACTGAATCATTATTTTAGTCCAGTGTAACTTGTGTTGGACTTCTAACCTGCAGAACTATGAGATAATAAATGTTTTTTTTTTTTTTCCAGTCCCTAAGTTTGTGGTAATTAGTTACAACAGTACTAGGAAGAGCATAGTTGAAACTGCTGAGTGAGGAACATTGAGGCTGGAAAAGGTAACAGGGGTCAAACCTTGGTGGACAATTTTTGCCCTGCTCTGTTGTTTGTTTTTCATCCTGTTAGCAATGGGAAATTCTTCAAGGGCTTAGGTAGTGAATATATGTTTCAGGAATGTTACTCTGGTAACAGAAAAGATTAGAAGCAGGCCAATAGTTAGGGGACTTTCAGGAGAGAGGATTTAGTCATATCTGTGGATAGTAATGCATTAACTCAGGAGATACTAGTTAATCAGAATCAATACAACTTGCTGAGTGAGGCATGCATGAGGCAGTACAGAAAGGACAGCACCAAGAATAGCAGTCAGGCTTTTGACTGGATAATTGGAAAAGGTCCTGAAGATGAGAACACAGATGTAGGTGTGAGTTTCAGAGTTGGGAGGAAGTTGATGTCATTTCTTCTGATAGCCTCTGTATTTTCTGAGAAGTAGGTGAAGTTATGAGAAGTTATCTGTTGAAACACAGTGGCTTAGGGGTCCTGGGGTCAGAATTATCCGGAAGGAAATAGGTGTGAATCATCTTGTGTGAATAGGAATATAGAGTTTCTCTTCAGAGTGAACCCAGAGGAATTGACAAGCAGCTGTGAAGGCCCAGGTGAGCTTTCTGTCCAGCTGGCAAGTGATATGCCTCAAGAACACTTCACTTCTTATGCCTGAATCAGGTTCTCTCTGGTTCTTAGCCTGACCAGCTACTAGCTTCCTTAAGATTCCAACTGAGAAGTCATTTCTATCTCTAAGTCTACCCTGACAATTAGATACCCATAATAGACACCTGTTAGTTTTGTCTGCCCAGCACCACCTTCCCCCTTTCCTGGTAACCAGAGCTTTCTTTTTCTTTTAGGACCTGCCCCTGTGCCCCGGTGGGATGCATTTCCCCTTGCCCTGGCTCCTCTTGGTGAAGTTAGGTGTGTGGCCCTGGCTGGCCAATCAGTCTTTTCTCCAGGATCGATGTGGGTGCTGGGAGGGTAAGCTTTTCTCCCCAAATTGAGATGACAAAGACCAGGCAGAATTGGAGCTACTGGGGCCTGCTGTTTTCTAGGGGAGAAAACCTGCCCCAGAAGGAAGCAGGGATATTAAACAAGTAGAGAAAGAGATAGTCCTGAATTATTATTTAAACCCCATGGATCCAAGTCTGTGTTTGGACTTGTGGATTATGTGAGAAAATAAATTTCCTTTTTTTCTTTTGCTAAACTGAGCTTGAGTTTGATGTCTCTCATTTAAAAGCAAAAGAATTTTCACTAATATATGTCCCTCCTATATGCTTTGCTTTCATTTGTGGTTCCTTGTACTCCTGGCCCCCACCCCTGTTGTATCTGACATGCTGTGCCACTAATTGTCTGATACTTGTCCGCATCATCCACCAAATTGTAAATACTGTGAGAGCAGAAACCACATACATCTTGCTCATTGTTGTTTTCAAATGCTAGCTCAGTGCCTGGCACACAGTAAAGGCTCCAAAAGTAATGAATGCTCACTGAAGCCAGAGGAAAGAGAGCATTTCCAAGAAGAGGCAGAGGTCAGCAGTATCAAATGTTGCAAGGATTCCAAATAAAGAAGGGACTGAAAAGCATCCAGAGGATTGAATAACCAGGGGCTCATTAAATGGAGTGGTTGGAGCTAAAGTCATGGCAGGAGCATGAGCAATGCATGGGATGTGAGATGTTTTGGAGACAAGACTTACAAGCATCTTCCCTGTGAAGGGCAGGAGAATAAGGCTGTTGAAAAAGAGCGTATGGTTGAAGAAAGATATTTTAATATTTAAATGACATAGTAAGGTTTTAGAAAAGAAGTTTGATGGAGAACAGATCGGGCAAATCTTGCTCTTAAGGCTGGACGAAATTCCTGGGGAGCTTTGGCTATGAGCATTTGCCACATCACGGATACAATTCCAGTGGCTTGAGTGTTCGACCTTTCCTCAGTGATAATATTCTGAAGCTTGATTATAGGCTTTTTATAAAATGGTTTTTGTCTGAAGAATGTCTCCTCCTTTCTTTTGCTTTGGTTGTGACACAGGGTGGGAGCACAGACATCATTTGTTTCCCTTTCTTCCTTTCCTTTTTCTTTGTCTATACACATAATCAGCATTTTCTAAAACTTTAAAACAGGTAGATGCTCTATGCTGTGCATTTTAATGGATTAGTCTCATTTATCCTAAGATATATTTTTCTGCATTCTCTCTTTCTTTGTCTCTGTCTGTCTTTATCTGTCTCTCTGTGTCTTTCTCTTTCTGTCTCTGTCCCCTCTGTCTCTATCACAGACACTCTGTCTGTCTCTGTCTGTTTTTCTTTGCCTTAACTTCAAGATGATCCATTGAAAACCATTTCCTTTGTTGTGAACTGGTGCTATGATGACTAAATCTGGACTGGTTTGGATCCCTGTCTCATGACTCGCAAAAGCCTTCTGAGGCAATGGCTTGCATATGAATTTATTTATCAGTTCCCCTTTTGGAGCTTCTTTGTAGAATCCATAGCTTTTCACAGAATGATGTCATCTCAAAATTGGAAGGAACTTTGACTACCTGGGCAAAGATTTTGACCTCATGCTGAGTCCCTTGCAGGCTCTTCCTTATAAGTGGTTGCCCATCCTCTGTCTGAGCACTCCTGGTGAGGAGAATCACATCTCTTCAGATGACAGCTCATTCTATTTTCAGATGGCTCTAATCCCTAGAAAGTTCTTTCTTATATTAAACTAAAACCTGCCTCCCTATAATTTTCACTAGGTGGTTTGATTTCTGGAGCATGATAGAGAATTTAATCCCTCTTAAATCTGACAACTCTTTAAATATTTTAAGACAGCTAGCATGTACCTCTCTAAATCTCTTCTTTTCTAGACTAAGCAGCCTCAATTTTCTCAACATCACCAGTTTTTTCAACTGTTCTTCAATTGACAAGCTTCCTTCTTTTCACTGTCCTGTTATTTCTCTGGAAACGTGAAGTTGTTACATTATCCTGAACGTATAGGACCAAATTTGGAACAAAGCCCTTCAGATATTGTTTGGCCAGCAAAAAATAGGACAGAGATCATCTTCATTTTCTATAATCAGAGGAAATTGCTACAAATTACATTCCTAGGATACCCTTTTCCCTATATACTCCTCTCACCAACTCGATTTAGCCCTTCTCTATTCTTACCTCAATTTTGTTGTTTTGATTGATTTATTCATTCAGTACAAACTATTGAACATGTTTTGTCTGTTTGGAACTCTGATACACATTAGGTCTAAAGAATGGAATAAGTCCATCCCTGTCAACAAGGAGAACAGAATCTAGTTAGAGTAAAATATAGGGAAGTGATATTGAAGGCTGTAAATTGATTGGAAGGAGAATGTGTTGGATTGGAAGAAGGAAATATATGAAGGTTAGTAGAAATAGTAGGTGTTAACTTGATGAATTCATTCATTAATCCAATGAATATTGAGTTCAGTGCCAGTTGCTCTTTTAAGTATGGAAGCTGCAGTAGTGAACAGAAGAATGCTCCTTTTCTCATGGAACTTAAAATCCAATTATGGGAAACAGAAAAAAAATAAACAAGTAAATATGCAGTACCTTTACCTAAAACAAGGCCCATTAGTAAATCTGGCCTGCCACCTGTATTTGTAGATCGTTTTGTTGAAACATTTATGTGTTGCCTATGACTGCTTTCATACTATAATGACAGCACTGATAAAGCCCCTATAGGCTTTCAAGTTGAGTACTTTTGCCCCTGGCACTTTAAGGAAAAGTACACTGACCCTAGTCCAGAAGAATAAGGGAGGGTAAGGGAGGAGTGGTAAACCCTGAAGAGGGGGTTAGAAATAGAAGGTTCCTATGTAGATGGGGGGGGAGGTTAAAATGTTAAGTTGACCTTTTAGCAGAGGCCTGAAGCAATTAAGGAAACAAGCATGTAAATATTTAGGGGATGATAATCTAGGCAGAGGGAAAGCAAAAGTAAAGCCCTGAGGTGGAGTTAGGCTTGGAATGTTCCAGACTGTGCCTGGGGTGCAGTGAGTGACAGAGTAATAGAGCTGAGGCTAGGTCACAGAGGGCATTGTAGGGCTGGATGGTGACACTGGCTTTTCCCTGAGTGACGCCGGAAGCCGCTGGGCAGGTTTTGAGCAGAGGGGCGATGTGAGTTGGGCGCCGTGTTACAGAAGACTGTTGGGGGCAAGGGCAGGAGAAGAAGAACCTGTGAGGATCTGTGGTGATAATGGTGGCTTGGACTAGGTCATTGTGGACGGCTGATAATGGTCACAATCTGGATATAATCTGAAAGTAGAATTAGATTATTTGATTTCCTGATGAATTGGGTGTGGGAAAGAGAGGAGTCAGAAGAATTCTGCTGATGAAATTCTTTTAATAGGAAATGATTTCAAATTTATAAAAAGCTGCGGAAATAGTTCAAGGGAATACCTGTTACATCAGGTCCCCCAGTCACCTGTTGTTAATGTTTTTTACCCAATTTGCTTCTGTATTTGTGCATGAATGTGCATGAATGTGCATGCTCACATGCGCGCACGCGCTCTCTCTCTCTTTCTCTGAATCATTCAAGGCTAAGTAACCTTCGTTATAACCCTTTATCCGTAAATGTATTGGTTGTATTTCCTAAGAATATCTCTGACTTTAATTATTATTTACTTGTTAATTAACTCTGTATAGTTTGAACAACTGGAAGAATGGAGTCACCAATCACTTGGGCTGGGGAAAACTATAAGGAAACCAGTTACTTTTGGGTGGCAGGAGGAAATAGGGAGTTTAGTTTTGGACATATGAAATTTGAGATGTCTATTAGCTATTAAAGAGGATGTGTAAAAATAGGCAATGGGAATGAGCTTTGGAGTTGTGGAAAGAGATCTAGATTTATAGAAGTATTTAAAGTACTGAGATTGCTGAGATCACTTGGTGAGTGTAGGTAGGTAAAGATGACATCTGAGGACTAAGTCTGGAGGCTCTTGAACTTTTAGATATCAGAGAGATACGGAAAAACAAGTAAAGGACACTAAGAAAGAGTTTGTTATGTAAGTGAGATTGGAAATAAGCCAGTAGCTGCAGGGAGTTTGGGAAATATTGGAGGCGTTGTTGTTGTTGTTGTTATTTGTTTGTTTTGTGTTACAGATTAGAATGCATCCCAGTGCATTCTTCTGCTGATCACAGTCAAATAGAGAAGGGAAAATAATGATGCAGGGGATAGGAAAGAATTCTAGAGTAGGTGAGAGGGGATGGAAGCCCAGCCTTACATAGCACTAAGTTCATCCATTGTTACAGGAAGAAAGGCAAGTATATGTGCACAGATGAAGGAGGGTTGGTAAATATGGTTGGGAATGAGTGGAAGTTCTTTCTGAATGTTTTTATTTTTCTCATGGAGAAAGAAATCAAGATCTCTTCAAAAGTGAAGATGAAAGTGGGGAAATATTACATGCCTGTAGAAACAGAAGGTGAAAATAGTCCTCTAGGAGGTGGAAAAGGAATGGGTGAGGGAAATGGGGAAGATTGTTGACAGCACAGAGGGCCCCCTTGAGGTTAGTGGTCGTTTGTAAAAACTGAGACCAGTCACTGTGCTTGTGTGTTTTCTCCATTCTCCTCTGGCCATCCTAGGGAAGGACAAATTGGATTTAACCAGGGTAAGAGTGTTGTCAATATGAAAAAGAAGGGCAGGGAACTATGGGCATATGAGAAAGAGTGCATGTAATGAAGGAGCTGGAATCTAAGCGGTGGGGTGGGGAGGGGAGAAGTCATGAGCTAATGAAGAATGAAAAGGGAGTGGGATTCATGTATTGTGGATCCTGATGGGCTGATGAAATTTTGGAGACAGGTTCCCAGAAAGAGATGGAAATAAACGAGGTAGCATTTCAAAAGTGGGCTCCTGAAATTAGATTGCACTCAGTGAATATGTTCAAGGCACAAGCACAGTTAACAATGTGCTACATGCTCTGGTGGGATGGATGACATTGTGGAGGCAAAGGATATGATAGATACTTATGGAAGCAAAATATTATCCAGATATTATAGGGAAAGCAACAGTGACAGAGAAAGCTTCTCGATGAAGCTCACATCTGAGCTAAGTCTTGAAGATAACCTTGTAATATGCAATTGACCTTTGGGTCTCATGGATCTTGTTACAACCTCTGAATACAGTGTTCAAATTATGTGCTTTCTTTTCATGTATCAGATTATTTTATTTTAATTTTATTGAAGGATTCATTTTGTGTTTTAGATTTTCTTCAGATGCTTTCTTCAATTTTGCTGTGTCTTGACTTTCAGATTGTCACATATAATAATACATATATCTATAGCTCATAAATACATTGATATTTTGGTTTTGTGCACTTATTGTGAAGGAATTACTTAATTTAATGAATCTTTCAGTTTTCTGTAAGATTGATATTTATTTGAATACAATTCAACAAGTTATTTAAAGTACTTTTAAAGATAACATTGCAATCACAAGGGTTAAAAAATTGTTTAATAGAGAAATGCATGCTTTTAAAAACAGGGAAACGTATATGCTTAAACTTGACACTGTGATAACATTTGACAATGAGGCATCCACTCAAAAGTGTCAAAACCTCGTAGTCAAAAAACTCACTAAATGTCAAAAATCAGGACTCCATGCTATTGTGTTCCACCAGACCATGTAAAACTTTATTTCATAAAACTTCCAGTTGAGTAACTAGAAAAAAATGAGGGGACTTGGTTTAGTCAATCCATTTTAGAGAACATAATGTTACCATTGATTGTAGAGAATAAAGACTAGGAGTAAGATTCAATAAATATATATTTATAACCAATTACTTTTGGGTTTTTATTTAATTTGTTTCTTTGCTTGAAGCCAAACTTTATTCTAAAACTAATGGATAGATACTTCACTTGTGAAACTTTTAATTACTTTAGTAGTTCTCTCATAAGAGAATCAAGCTTATGTTTCTTTGCCTCTCATCATAATCCTTGGATAAATGCAAGCAGGATACTTTTGAGAGATGAGGCTTTTGAAGGAAAATGCATATGTAGTTGGTTGTGTGGTTTGGATGAGGAGGAAAGAGATTTAAAATTGGTGGGCTTCATTTAAGGTTTAAAACGCAGGTTTTAATCAAGTACAGATCTTAAAAAGCATAAGGGTCACTGCCAATGATTGGTTGTAATATAGCCCAGAGAATGTATTTCAAGTGTGTTGTATTATGTTTGGAGTTCCTTACTTTAGCCAGACTTAATGTAATTTAATGCAAGGGAAATATCAATAGAAACATGATACATTCAGCTAAGGTGTTCTTTCTTTTCATGAAAATGGAAACAACACAATTTGAAATATCCTGATTCTAATTGCCCCTTTTCCTACTAAAATAAACAGCATACTTTCATAAAGGAATGCTCTTTATTATTATTAGTTTATATAAAGAGTTATTGTCCTCTTTAGAGCAGAAACTCTGAGTCATCTTTTGCAAATCAACTAAGATACATCGTTATTTCCTTTCATGAATCTACAATACCATACATTAAGGATAACTTACGGTCATTTTAAAGTGCTGTTTCAAGATTTATATTTCAAATAGCTAGTTCCAATGCTTAGGACATCACCTCATTGTACATTCCATAAATAGTAGTCAATAAACACATTTTAAGCACTTGGATTTCCATGTCAAGGTGTAAGTATCAATGTAAGAGCTTTGCTAAGAGGAACCTACAGTGTAGAGCAGTAGTTCTCAACTGAGCGTGATTGCCCCAGGGGACTTTTGGAGACCTTTTTGATTATCACAATTGAGGTGGATGTTACTGGCAGCTAGTGAGGGGAGGCCAGGGATGCTGCCATACAACCTAGCTGCATAGTATTGCTCTACAACAAAGAATTATCTAGTCCAAAATATCAATGTGTTGAGGTTGGGAAACTCTAGTATAGAAGGAAATATATCATCAGTAGTTACAATTCAATAAAATAAGTAGAAAAATAAATTTGTCACTTAGAGTGTGCTTCACAATTTAGAGGAGAGAGCATCAGAGCTTAAGATTGGTGGGCTGGGGTGATGAGGTTTGTTATGCTCCCTAATGAAAATATTCTTGGGTTCTTGGGTTGAGACTTGAGTGCTGAGAAGGAATTCACTTGACAGATGGAGAGAGGTGGGTTTTCTAATGGAGGGACCCTCATATGCAAAGTCACAGAGGCAGGAGGTATTCTGGCATGATTGGGGTATGGCATAAAGGGAGTTTAGATCCATGAGTTTTCAGTCTAGGTGAGGGTCTGGACTGTGATGAGTGTTGTTTACATGGTGAAGAGTTTGGGCTCCCACCTCTTCTCAGTAAAGAATCATTGAAGAATTATAAGCAGCACAGTGACTTGATTTTATTTAGTCTCCGTTCCTTCAGATATTTGTGTGGAACATGGCTTGTAACAGTACTTGAAAAAATGGTACAGATTAACTGTGATGAGTGAAGAAGAGAGGAGAGTAGAAACCAATAATGAAGTTTTTGGGTTGAGATGCTGAGTTGATATTATCATTAAGTGAAATAAGGATTCAGTGCTGAAAAAGTAGATTCAGGATTGGACTTGGAAGTGTTATTTGGAGTTGTCTGGTTAGAAATAAAAGAAAGATCTGGGAAAAGAAACTATGGTTGTCAGTGAGTGTATTTGGAGTAAGTATATACATTTAGAAGGAAAGTCTGTGATAGAACTGTTTTAGTTTTCCAGGATGCTATGGCAGATAGCATACAATGGGCTAGCTTAAGCAAAGGGAATTTATGGTTCATGGTTTCTGAGGCCAGAAATCCAAATCAAGGTGTTGGACAGAAGGCTTGCCTGTTGGTAGCATTCTGGTTGGCCAGCAATTCTTGGGTTCCTTAACATTTCCATCACATGCTGATGTCCTCTCCTTTCTCTCTGGGTTCCTGCTGGCTTTTGGCATCTAGTTCCCCCCCCCCCCACCATGGTTTTCTCTAAGACCTCCAGTAATAAGATTAAGACCCATCCTGATTCAGTTGGCCACACTTTAACTAGAAAATAACATCTTCAAAAAGTCCTATCTACAATGGGTTTATAGACACAGTAATGGGATTAAGATTAATCAGGGTTCATAACTCAATCTGTCACAGAAACCTTAGGAACACCAAGACTCAAGAGGCAAAGCAGGTAGCTGAATATGTGAAGGAAATTTAGAGCTGATTAGAAAAGGAAAAGAAGCAAGGAAGAGTAGTAACAGGGGTTCTAATTAGGATAGACTTTCAGGATAGTATTTGTAACAGCATCAAAAAAAAAGAGAAAAGTTTAAAATGTTTAGGGCCCATTGGGTTGGCGCTGGAACAACATGGAGGTTATTGGTCATTTCCCAGAAAAGAGGGGCTGGTGGAGACAGGGAAGTCTTGTTTTCGTGGGATAAGAGGGCCTGGAGAGAGTGGGTAACGTAAAACAGTGAGTGCAGTCTACTCTTCCAGGAGAATTACCTCATAGTGGAAATGGAGGGCTGAGGAGAAAAAGTTATGGTTAAAGCTGGCATTGAAGTGGGTGTGCTTATCTGCTAAGGATGCAAGTTCAGCAATGTTTCATGTCTCTTTTGATATGTTTCAGTTGTTGATATTGCTATTTTTGAGATTATAATTGTTAACTAAGCATATTGAACCACCGCCTCTATTAGACATAATAGGAAGAGCATGAAGGGATGTAGACTTGATTGAAAATGGATAACATTCTGGTTTCTTTGCAACAACAGGGGCATTCCTTTTAGATTGGATGAACATCACGTAGGAAAATAGTTCATGGTCCGAGACAAGCAGCTGAGAAAAGTGTGGGTGAAACTTGTTTTGCTTGGGAGGGGCACAGAAGGACTAAGAGGTGAGGTCCAAATCACACTACAGGTGGCAAGATGGAAAGTACTTTGTTTTAAAACTTAGAATTGAAAAGAATAACAGTCAGGAACATAGCCCAGGTAGTAACTTCCTGCCTCAGCATGCTGAAAAGTTTTAATTATAAATGTTTGGTTGGTTGTTTTAAAAATGCTGTTAGAAAGGGGGTTCAGCTAATGTATCTTGACCTAAATGAAATATGTGGCAAAGTGGGTTTTGCGATGATATGCTCAGCATGGAATTGTTGAAGAGAGTTCTGTGTAATCCTCTGAATGTACTTCTTTATTACCCACCATACAATGTTATGCTTCTTATCATGTTCATTAAATTTTTGTTCATATTCTTTCACTGATTTTTTTTTTAGTTTCTAGTTAATTAACACAATGTTCTCCCTACTTCTGAAACTTGTTAGAATTAAAGGCAGCTATTTGAGGTACCTGATCTATAATAGGCAGCAAAAAATGTTTGTTGAAATTAAGCTGAAATAAACTCACTAGAATGCAGAATAGGAAGGGAAGGAAGAGCCAATTTGAATATGATAAAGAGAAATGCAAGCATATGGTATTTTTACTTGTATAATTTAACTAAAACACCTATAAAACGAGCATCTATGGACTATTTTGTATCTATTGTCATTAGAAAGCTTCCAGGGAGTTAACATTTATTTGTTGGGTGTGATTTAAATATGTCAAAGGAAAGAGTAAGCCTTCATTTTAGGACTAGATTCAGCCACAGATTCAAAGAGTAATTCTTGTTTTGTTACTTAAAAATCTCTCCCTTAACATGTCTAACATAGGCAAAACAGTGCCTGCTTCACAGGGCTGTTACAAAATATAAATCAAAGTTAATTTTTGTATGCTTCTTCAATAATGGGAGATGAAGGCTTCTTGTTTGGTAAAGTGTTATGGAAACACACTCTAGAGTCTATTTTCACATTGTTGTGTTGGCAATCCATCTACCTCCTTTGTTGGCAAATAATTATCTTTCAAAGTCTTCTATGATACTAGGTTAAATAAAATGACTATTTAGATAGACTGAATGTAATGATTTGGTTATATACAATGTCTTTTTTTTTTTAATTAGGTTGAACCATTTGACATAGTCATTTTTCTAGGTTAAAAAAGTGAACTATCAGCAATTTCATATGGTCCAAACTCAAACTTCAGGTATATTAGTCTAGGAAACAAATGACTGTAAAAACAGTAACATAGGGCGGCTGCCGTGGCTCAGCAGGCAGAGCTCTGACCTGCCATGCTGGAGGTGTGGAGTTCGATCCCTGGTGCCTCCTGCCCATATGCAAATTAAAAAAAAAAAAACTTAAAAAAACCAAAAAAAAAACAGTAACATAGCAACATGGATGATGGATTTGCTTGTGTTTTCCTGTAAGCCTTTGGCCCAAATAGCAACCACTTGACATGGAGTAGTTGTTTTTCCTATTGCTTTAGAATGCTTGACATAATTTATGCTAGATTATTGTGCAATCCCTCAGTAAATTGGAAAGTGATGGGGCATTTTTTTGAGGTGGAGCTAATGGTAGTTGTTCAGATTAACATATTTTAGAATTTATTAGCAAAGCAGAGTTAATCTAAACACATGTTGAAATTTATTGGGAAGTTGAAAATGGTTCTTAGCATGAAGTAGTGTCTTTTGCCCATTTCTTTTTCTTTTTTTTTAAAGAGCTCAGAAAAACCCTATCTTAGGAGACACTGTCTTCTTTGAGATATATGATTATCTTTTATTCATTAAACAGAACAAATCAAGTTCTAAATGGCATATTGAAATTGCTGTGCTTTTGTTGTTTTTTAATAAAAGAATAAAAGAGTCTAGTCTTTCTTTCTCTTTGCCTTTGAGTGTTTTATGGAGGAAGTCAGGCATTATTTTGTTTATAATTAAGACTGTGTACTAAAGCACAATTTGAATAAGCAACTTTAATTAATCAAGGATAAAAAAAAAAACGCAACAACTTTCTACACCCATATTTCGGTTTCTAAGAATGAGTAAAAAGGGTTTTCTTTCTTCCCCTTTGAGGTTAGAAGCAGGTCAGGTCAGTAATTGGAGCTGGCTAGTCATCAGCTGGTTTGACCTGCTAGGCTAGAATTTTCTTTACTACGGGAAAGTGTAATCAGAAAACCAGATGTATCCCCATCCTGAGACTGGAGCATAATGAAAAGCAGGCAGTTCATTTATTTTCTCCAAGCCTTTCAGATCTTCATTCAGCTGTTTGGGGGCTTGACTTTACACTGGGCTGTGGGACTGCAGTGGGAAGCAGTATTTAACTGGATTGCAGTCCAGAGATACAGAAATCGAGATTCAGATAGCTGGGGTGTCTCAGATCTCTTATTTCTTTCAAAAGTTGATAGCCATTATGCATTTTTGTCTAAAAAAAGAGGGACAATAAATAAAGCTAAGGGGCTGACTTTTATAGGCTTATTCTGATTATAAATGCATTTTCCTGAGTGTGTATCAGTGACAGTCAGAGCAGAGGGTAGTGCAATGAAAGATCCTGCCCTTCTGAGGGAGGGAGAGGAAGGCCCACATGCAATGTGAACAGACATAGTCAATATAACTCTTGTTTTCATAACACAAGCTACTTTACTCTTTATTCTGCTCTGTGCATTTATTTGTCCTACTTTCATTCTAAGGCCCCCCACCTGCTCCCAACTTCATTCCACTATTAAAATTTATTGTGTATTCTAGTTTTCATAAAACAAACAAAAAAAATCCAAAAAACAAAAAGAGGTCACCTAAAAATTCCTGTTTTTCACTATATTTTCATAGCTACAGTTTTGTATATCAGGATACTGTTGGAATGTTTTAAAAACAGGTTTGAACTGTTTTTGGATGTTCACACTCTCTCTAACGCAAAATAATGAGAATATTTTCTTTAAAGGTGATTCAGTTTACAAAGACATCAGTCTTTAGGAAGACATTCTAGAATAATGCCATAATTAAGGAAGTTTCCACACCATAAGATGCAGAAGAGACTCTTTTTCAGGCTTCTGAAGCACTTTATCATTTAGGACAAAAGGGTCAAATAGTTTTTTACCTCCTCTAAACAATCTGCGAGGAAGTTTAGGGCAGAAAATGATCTGGATGAACCAAGATGCTTAAGTATCATATATATGTGTCAAAGCTGGAGTTATGCCTAGAATACAGAAGAGAAATATTGAATTCTCTTACTTCTGATTTTAATTCAGTGAAGGTGTCAAAGGAAATAAGAAGACTAGTGGAGTCTATTCTTTTATGTGGCTTGGATAAGGTTTAAAGTATCGAGAGTGGGAGATGGATATAGAGATCCAAATAAAGGATCAGTAAAAATAGTTGTCGAAAACATGCATTCTCTTTGAATTATCTCACTTGAACATGGCACATACTTAGTTACTGGAATACTTTCAGCATAGCCGATGAGCTTTTTCTTTTAAAAACAGTGTATAGGAGAGGGTGTCCTTGCCTCTGGCCGATGGACTTGTTTTAGGACTACTTACAACTTTAGTCACAAAATAAAATGTTTTGTCCTGGTTGGATTATGACAGTGTAGAATAGCATCCTATGAAATTATTCTACTGCGGGAAAAAATTGTCCCACATGTTAAGCATTTGGGATGAAGGGGAGGAGAAAGACGAGAAATAAAGCAGACTTTGCAGATGGATTTTTGGTGACGTTGATTCTCCTTCACTTCTGAGTAAGTGTAATCTGCTCCCACAGAACACCCACTCTTCCAGCCTGACATTTTCTCTTCTCTGCTTTCTTTCCTTTTTCCCTTCCTTTGAAAATCCTCCCCCCACCCCGCCTGCCCCCTACAATTATCCAATGCTTAATACCACAGACCCGCGGGAAGGAATGGCTGAGGTTTCAGTAGTTTTTTTTGGGAATCACTTATCTAAGGACCTGCGTAAGTATCTTCCTCTGCTAGATGTTCCATCACAAATACCACAAACTGGCTTTGGCCTAACGAGGAAATTATTGGCTCACGGTTTTGAGGCTAGAAGATGTCCAAAAATCAAGATATCCTCAAGGCTTGCTTTCTTCTGGATCTGTGGTGTTCTGGTGGCACCCCTAGGCTTGTGTCTCTCCCTCCTATCACATGGTGATGTTGTCTCCTTCCCTCAGCTCTTCTGGTTTCTGCTCACTTCTAGCTTCTTGCTCCTCCTTGTGTCTTTTCCTTCTGGCTTCTGGTTTCTTCTCTTTAGAAGGCCTCCTTACGGTGGAATATGTCTCACCATCGTTCTATTGGGCCACAGTTTAACTAAAAAAATAATGTCTTCAGTAGGTGCTGTTCACAATGAGTTCACACCCCAGGAGTGTGGATAAAGAATATGTCTATGTTGGGGCACACGATTCAATGTATCTCAGTAAGTAAATTTGACTGCCTTCATAGTAAAACTGGTTTCTTCCAGAGAAACATTTACGTTAATGTATTTGGGTCCACTCTAAAGATTTTAAAAACAGAGTCAACTATTTCCCAGTATAAAGTCCTTTATACTTGATAACTTTGGAGCACTGATTTGATTGCTGGGTAAACTCCTCGTGGATTTGTTAAAAGTATGGTAAGGAAAGGAAGAAAAGGGAGGGACAGAGAAATGGCAAAATAGCTATGAAATAAAAAGCCAGATACTGGACCAAGTATCCCAAATAGAACTCTCATTTTCTGCAGATCTTTCTGTTTTTTTCTTCCAAGTTTATTTTCTGTGCTGAATCATGTCTTTTCTTGGATTGATACTTTTCTTGGCTTGGAATGATCATCAGATTTTGTCTTTAACACTGGCCAACCATATCTTGCTTTACACAGGTGTTCTTTCTTTCCCCTTTCTGCACCTATCCTCAAATATTTCCCATTCCTTTATACCTTTCTCATTCCCACCGAAATGGTGACTGTCCTCTATACCATTCTCTCAAGGTTCTCTTCCTGTGGTGACCACTAAAACCTGATGTGGAAATAGAGATACCACGTAGGTCAATGTGGAAATAGCTAGTTAGATGAGCTCTAAAGAAAGCACACAGCCGAGGGCTTTGTCAAACAGGAATGAAAACTATACTGCAATTTTGGGACTTTGTAATATTCCTCAAATTCTACCCTACAACTACCTTGAGCTGCCAGAGTTTTAATTTCCTTTTCCATTCTAATATTTTTCTTTTTCTTTTTCTTTTTTTTTACATGGGCAGGCACCGGGAATCGAACCCAGGTCTCTGGCACGGCAGGCGAGAACTCTGCCACTGAGCCACCATGGCCTGCCCAAAATGTCCATTCTAATATTTTTATTCCTTCCTTTCTTAAAATTATTTTTGTTATTTTCCTCCCAGCAACTAAATCCATTTTATTCTAAGAACAGAAAAAGAAGACTAAAACATACAACATTTTTTCTTTATCTAGAACTGTATATTCTATTTAACGTAAATAAAGGTGAAGTTTCTGAAACAACGGACGGGAGACGTTTTTCACCAAGCCTTTGAAATGAAAACTACATTCTACTTCTAATAGAAAAAAATATGAGCTGATGAAATATTTTAGGAGTTAGTAAATCTAAACAGGTCTGTCAGGTTTCCTAGTTAAAAATGTTTCAACTGTCTTAAAAGTGAATAATTGACAGCCCAAGGGGGAATAATATTGTCCTTAAGGATGTAAATTCATCCTTGGATTTTTTAAAAAGTCAATAGTGTTGCTATTGGTGTTCCAGTTTAAAACACAGGAATATCTTTGGGAAATGATTATTAAAACTTTAAGGTATGACAAGTAGAAATAGAAATAGGAAAAATCTCCTCATTCTTATAGTATTGTGTGAATCTTTGTTAATTTCTCATAGGATTAAGTTTTAGTTTATTAAAGAGAATGGGTAGAAATAGAAATAGGAAAAATCTCCTCATTTTGGGTCAAATGTCAATGGGCGACATTTCAATATCTCATACTCAGAAAAAATGAATCAACAAAGTAAACTTTTTGCTGTAAGATTTGTTTAGCAAATGAACTATTAGAATTTTGAAAAAAAGAGCTTAATTTGCATATAAAACTTTCCTTTAAAGGCCGAACACAGAACAGTAAAGATAAGTTACTATCCGATTCTAGAATTTGTTTATATTGTTTGGGGGGATTGGATATTTAGTCACTTATTTCTTTTATCTCATTTATAGTTCTTCCCAAATAGTATCAGAGAATTTTGTTTTGACTTCTGTATCAACATGGCTGTCGTCTGTGTAACATGGATATCACTCACTTAGCACAGCTGTCCTTAGCATTGTGTGTGTTTAATTGCTAGTTATATAGGTATGTGTATATATAATTTTAATTTATAAAGATACATATTGAGAAAGAGAGGGGTATCACGCTACTATCAAAGGAGAAGATATAATACCACAAACTAAATGATAAATGGTTTTGAAACATCAAATAAACATGGAAATTTAAGAAAAGAGAAAGTAAATGGAGAAATGACATCAAAGAAATTTTTAAAAAGAAATGAATGAGGAAGACGTTGCATCTTGAATGATAAGTTAGTGGCTTAGAGTACTGAGATTTACATGCTATTGAGCTTTTTCCATTGAGGCCTTTTTTCCTTGGGAAAGGAATATTAATATTCACTATATTTATTTGGTTGATATTTGGGATTTGGCCACTTCTATTAATACCACTTCTGAGTCACGTGACCTTTAGCGTCGCCATTATGTTTAACCATACTGCTGGCTACATTTATCTATATCCTATTGTTCCCTTGTTACCACTCCTCAGGGTTTTGTTTTCTAGAAAACCACATAAGGAAAATGCAATAGAGGATTTGGGGAACAGGGAGGAAGCCGAGAGCCACAGCTCTCTAGGGCTCTCACCTAGTGACCTAGGGTCACCTGTATGAACTGCCAGTTTAGGGAGTACCCTGTCAGCAATCCTGAAGCCAGTTCACTTCATCAATCTCAGTGTGCAGCATAGCTTAACAAATAAGTTGTTGAAGATCCTTTGTAAATAGTCCTCACCGGTTTGTCATGTTTGCACTTGGATTTATTGAAGTATAGATTCAGAAAGCATTGCCTAAATTTGTCATAAATTTTGATATTATAGAACTTAGCAAGAGCAGTGTTGTTAATGTATCTGTTCTTGGCATAGAACTGCTACAGTATTCAAGATTGTGCCTTATCTTAACATTTTCTGTTTTGCAAGCAGGCAGGCATGTGGAACGTCTCATTGGTGGTTGTGGATGAGCCTTCAGCCCAGACTGAATGCCTTAAGCACTGGTCCAGGCTGACTTCTGTGGAGCTCTCCAAGAGTGAACTACAGAGAGTCCGTCTTAAATATTTTATGTCCTCATTACCTTTCTCCTAAGTGACCACTTTGAAGAAGGCTACATCTATGGAGCACATGCTAAGGGCACTGGATTGATTCCCAGTGTTCTGGGGGTAGCTTTGTGATCTTGAATTTATCACTTTCCCAGACTGAGTCATAGTTCCTGAATTTGTAATGCTACAAAAGAATCCTAGTGTTTTTGTTTGTTTGTTTGCTTGTTTTGTTTACTTCTGCCATGTTACTATGTTCTCTCTGCCATGTATTGCTGCAGGTCTTCATATTATTGCTAATTATTTTGGAAACTCCTGTGAGGAAGAAAAAATAGTCTTTTAACCTTAATGCAGCATCTAATATGTCATCTATATAGATGGTATAAATATCCAGGTCTTGTGAAATTAACCTTGATAAAAATTACGGCACATATGTTGTTTGCTGTGGTAGTGGTTTTAAATCTTTTTTTTTTTTTAATCCTATCTTAAAATCCCTTTTGGTTATCAAATAGTTGCCAAAGATATTTGATTCATAAGAGCCTACAGTTTGCCTAAATGAGTTACAGGCATATCTTACATATGTATATTCTGGTCAAGCTTTCTTTTCAAAGTCTCAATTTTAATAAGTCTTTTATGGAGCTTGCTTTGTATGCAGCAACTTTCTCCACACGTCATGTAGATTGGTATTTCTTTTTTTGAAATATGCCTGGATTGTACACCCTGACATGCTTATAAACTAAATGCAGAAATGGCACTGCAGAAATAATTATTTCATGCACAACATCCGCAACTTATTTCCACTGTTTAACCTCAGACACATTGTTCTCATTTCCACTCTTCACAAGACATTTGTTCTTTTCACTGTTCTCTGCTTTAAGTGGATGAGGTTCATCTGGATTGTTGATGTTATGAAATATGGAATTCTCATATTAATGGTCCTAAAATCATATGGGAATACTTTACACCGTGTCTTTGTCATGATGTAGCATTACCTTGTATCATATACAATGAGTTAACATGATATTAAATTACTCCTTTTTGTGTCATTCATATTTTTTATTTTCTAAGGACCTTTGTCTAACTTCCTATGTATGAAGTGTGTGACTGTGGCACTGAAAAAGGAAATCTCATAGTGTTTGCTTGGAGTTTGACCTTTGTATAAAATTATGTAGATGGGTGAATTTACTTCAGTCTCTGGGAAGAGGGATGTTGAAAACTGGCATTTGAGGAAGTGAAGTTTTTGTTTGTTTGTTTGAGCCAGCTAGTCAGCTAAAACAGGTCAGTGGGTTTAAAAGAAGCCTCTCAGAAAATGGTATGAGCCCTTCCAAGTAGTTTCAGGTGACTTTTCTAGAATATTAACTTTGTCACTAAGATAATGTGGGTCAGGAATTCTTTAGCTAAGTGAAAACAAACTGATAATCTTGGTTAAATTCTCATTTTAACCAACTACCAACCTAATGTACTTTAAGATAAGAGTCAAATTATTATTATAACTGCCCTCATTTTATTTTTCCTCATTCCTTTAAAGTCTTAATGTTTAGTAAAATATGCAAAGGCTCAGGCAGTGGTTCTTAAACTTAACATGAGCATCAAAAACACAGAGAAGGGGCAGGCCATGGTGGCGCAGCAGGCAGAGTTCTCACCTGCAATGCTGGAGACCCGGGTTCGATTCCCAGTGCCTGCCCATGCAAAAAACAAAACAAAACACACAGAAGGCTTATTTTTTATTTTTTTATTTTTAAATTTGCATATGGGCAGGAGGCACCAGGGATCGAACTCCAGACCTCTAGCATGGCAGGTCAGAGCTCTACCTGCTGAGCCACGGCAGCTGCCCCACAGAAGGCTTATTAAAGCACAAATTGCTGGGTTCCAACCCCAGAGTTTCTAATACAGTAGACCTGGGATGGAGCCTTAGATTTTGTATTTCTAACAGATTCCCAGCGATGCTGATGCTGCCGGTCCAGGAGACTGCGCTTTGAGAAACACTGAAAAAGACTGTGAAAAAGGAGAAAGAGGAGAAACGAAAGGTAGGATAGTCATAGCTTCTACATTAATGCTATTTCTTCTTTCAATGTAATTCATAATAAGATTCAAGATTTAAGAGCCCTAGGAACTGTATTAAAATATACATCAGAATTTAGGGATACAAATTTAAAAACTATAAACTCTTGAGAGTCAAGTCTCTCCTCATTTATTTTCTTCCCCATAATCGTTCATGCTCAGGGCTGCTCAGTGAAGATTGCTGAACTGTAGATCAAAGACCATTGGAATTTGAAGCGACAATTGGGCAAAACATTTTAGTGAGCCTAATCAGGAAAGAAGCAATGACACTTTAGAGGAAAGAACTAATGGGGCTAGGATCCAGAACACCAGCTCTAAGCCTCTACTCCTGCACTTAGCTATCTTAAGTAGTGAAGGAAAACAGTAAAAACCAAATAACAAACAAACAAACCAAGAAAAAAATCAACAAAAAAACCTTCTCCTAGGAATGAAGGAAATAAGCATATCCTCTGAGTGTTCAGCAGTAATGTCAACACCCAAGAACCCAAATATGGTCATGCAAAATGCACATCTAAAGGGACCTGAAGGGCTTTCAATCCCGCAGAGAAGGACTATAGGCCAGATTAGATTCATTTCTGTATCTAGAGAAGATAATGTACTTATTAGCCAAAATGAATCTATGGTGGCCTTCTACAAAAGTCTTCCAAGCATATGTTGATATTAATCCATCCCTGCAGAGAAGGGAGTCATGTTGGCTGAGGAAATTTTGCATGCCTGCTTCCATTGGCAAGAGTGCCCCAAGTGCAATGTTGATGCAGGTGAATTTGGCCAAGTAACCTGCAGTTTTGTGATCCTAATGGCAGAAGCCATCCTTCTGTGAGATGGATGGCTCAGTGCATCTTTGCCTAATGCGGTTAAAACACTCAGCTCTTCCAATCCCTAGATTCTTGGTCTGTGCTTACAAAGATACATTCTCACTGTGATCTGGCTTCTCCTAGAGAAGTCTGCCAATTAAAAATACTTTGTTTCCCACAACAGTAATTTCTCATCGCTAATGAATAATTTGGCTTATTATATACAGAGAAAGAGCTGATCACACAACCCTGAATTTCAGGTCCCTATTCAATAATTCCTCCTTGGTATCTCAATAAAGTGGCTTCTGATTTTGATTTTGATTTTCCTATAGTTTACCCTTAAGGACAGAATGTGCTGGTCATGCCAACAAAGTCTGTGTGGTGGTTTCATTTCTATGCAATTATTAAATTGGCATTCTGGCTTTATATGCTTTAGACTAATGAGCTTGGAAAATGTCCCCCTGCCCCTGAGTAGCAGCTCGTAAAGCAGAGGGCCAGACCGTGGACTACAGCAGACCCTCCAGCCTCCTCCTGACACTGCGGGGGCCTGAGGGCTCAGACTGCTGGCCTGGTGGTGATAACTAGACATGACTGTGTGGCAAGAATCAGCATTTTAGTTTTCTACATGTACAAGTTCTGTTTTATTCCAAATAATCTAACTTCTCTGCAGGCTCACACAGTAATGAGTTTGATGCCTGTATTGGCTTGGAATTAAATAAACTTCATAATCTAATATACGCTTTGGTGAAAAAAAAAATCCTCAAGGAAAAAAATGCCCTTAGTTGACACACCAAATGTTTCTGACTGTATGTGACTTGTAGTTACTAATCATTCGCACTTTAATTCTCAATTCCTCATCAACCCACCAAAATATTTCTTTTGCCTTTAGTGTACCTTAAATCTCCATTTTTCTGTCTCTATTCCATTTCACTATCAGAACTGGATTCTTGAGACTGTGACCTGCAGTTGCACAATTGCCCCACACCCCAACAAGTGATCCTGCACTTGTCTTAATTCTCTGATGTCACCATCTTAAAATTCTTCACAAATCTTGAACAAGGAGACCACATTTTCATTTTGTGCTGAGCCCTGCAAATGGCCACCTATATGCTGATTCTTCCAAATTTATATTCAGATTCCAAAAGTCAATACTTTAAACTCCATGTAGAGTCTGTGTAATTGTTTCCAGGCCATCACTAGCTAGAGGATAGCATTTCTAAACTGAATGTACTAAATTCCTTTCTCCAGCCCAAAAAGGTATTTCGCAACTCAGTTAAAGGAGCACGTATTTTTCCAGAAATCTTGAATTTTCCCTTACTCCTTCCTTTCTAATCAGGCATCTATCACTAAATCAGATAATACATGCTCCTAAAAATCCTTTTAAACAGGACTTCTCATTCCTACCATCAGTGCAAAGTTTTTTCTCCATCTATGTGCCATTCTCAGCCATCTCTTGCTCTGGTTTTTATATTCCTCCAGTCCGTGCTCCACTGTCACTCTAGTAGTCTTTCTAAAATGCATACCTGCCGACATCATTCTTCTGTTTAAGACACATCATGACAACTTTCTAGGATGTACAAACACACATGTCCATTTGTGACCCTTGCCTTTGATTGTAGCCTAATTGCTGCCATTCTTCATTAAAAAAGCAGAACAAGGCTAATAAAAAGCACAGAAACAATAATAGGGTTGGTGTGTTTTTATCTCTGAGTAAGAACGGGATTGAAGTATCTCATGCTTCACAAAAGGGGTAAGTATACTGAATTCCCAGTATTTAAAACTGTTTCTGAAACATGGTAGCCACCCAGTGAAAACTTGTTTAAAGAATGAATGAAAGAGGGGGCTTTGAAAATTAGTCTAAGGAATTAGGAATTTTTCCTTAGAGCAGTTAGTGCCATTCAAACATTTTGAATAGTAGAGGGATAGAGCAGACACAGGACTTAAAATTATTTTAACCCTGAGGAAGTGTGAAGAGTGGCTTCATGAATAGAGACCAGGGGCAGAAAGACCAATTATATAGAAACTGTTAACAGTAATTCTAATACGAGGAGGTAGGGCTTGGTTTGGAGTAGAGGCTTAAGGAGTGAGATGGAGAAGGGGTGCATAGAAGATATTTTTTGAAAATGTAAATGTCTGTGGTCTGTTTGCACAAGACAGGCCAAGAAAACCACATTTAAAATGACAGCGATGTTGAAGACAGGCAAAGTCAACGCTTGGACTGAGGGAGAGGACGTGGAAGAGTCGTGATGACAGACAGGAAACAGATCCTGCCCTGATAACACCCACTCTTCCCAGTTGTTGTGTTGGAGGTGCTGAATTGGGGGTGATGATGCAAACCTGGCCTGATGCTCAGCCCTCATGAAGCTGCGCTGGTTTTTGAGGCAGAGTCTAGTCCTTTCACTCGTGGCTGTTGTCCTGACTGGGGCTATCTATGCCCTACAGGGGAGAAAATAGTTTTGCTAACAGTCCTTATATCTTACCTTTCCCTTAGCCGCTCATTCCAGGTGCACATATTCTGTCTACTCTGATAGGTAATGATTATGGTTTGTTGTGAGAGGAAAGTAACAAAAATGTGTCTCTATAATATGCACTAAATATATTTGTCTTGTCCGGTACTCATAAGTACTGGAGAAGAAAGAGGTTCTTAGACTGGGGGCAGTTGCAAAGTAAAAGGAGAAAAGAATATGAACATTGATCATATGTCACTGTAAAGTAATTTGGATACAGAATGACTAGAAAAAAAACAAAGAGAAGATTTCTACATGTAAAAGGCACAGAGTTAGTATTTGTTTTATTGGGCATAAGAACAGGGCCTGGCTGAAAGTGAGACTAGAAAACCTTCTGGGAGCTGGTGATGAATGTGAATGGGTCTTTCATTTACTCATATCCTCGGGAAAGAGGATCATTAACAATTTTACATGCTGATGATTCTAATCTGTCTAATGAAAACCATACTTTTAAGAAAAGCTAGTTCTTCAGTGCCCATATGCTTATATTTTGTGCATCCTTTTGAGTGCATCTGAACAATTTATACTGAATTATCTCAAGTGCAGAGAAGGTCATGCATTCATTTATTCATTCAACAAATACTTGGATACTTACTCTCAGGGAGGCAATGTGCCAGATCCTAGGGAGGCATCATAGGCAAACCAACACTTCCTGTCCTCACTGAACTTACAGTTTAGTGGGTCAGCAGAAGTCATCGCCCTAAATACCATGTATTTCTTTGAAATATGTTTCCTTTAAAATATTCCCGTAAATATTCAGTACATTTGTGTTTGCTTTGAAATAAACGTAGTGTATATACTTGGTGTAACTCAGTTCACAAACTCAAAGTATGAAAGAAAAAGCACCTTACTTTGTATAAACCAATTTAGATGCTATTTTCAGGATCGCTTCCTGCATGAATGGCAGGAAATTCTGACCTTGGTGTTTCTTGATTCCTCCCTCTCCCACTTTTCTCGAGTTGTATCAAGGGAGCATCAAGGGGTTGGAAATGGTAGGTCCTGTTTAAATCTGCTTCTGCAAAGATATTTGTCCTCAGAGTCATTGTCCAGAAGATTCCGCAGATCCCAGACCATACTTAGTGCATGACAAATCTTAGCAAAGCTGCCTCTGGTGCCCTCCACTAAGACACATCTCCTACCATCTGCCCCCTCAGCTCTTGCCAGCTGCATGGTTCTGTCTGTAACATGGATCCTTTGTTCCAGGGACCCTAGAATTCTTTCTTTTTTTTACCAGTTTTTCTACTAGCCACCCTGGAGAATATCTATTCTAGTCTTAAGAAAATCTTTCTCCCTGCATTTGAGTTGCAAGGGTATCTTGTCTACAGTGTGTGTTAGTTTTTTGTTTTCCGGAAACAAAACACTAGGCTTTTGTAGGAAATGAACTTGTGCAGCCTTTGAAAAATAGGCTCTATCCAAACCACCTGCTTGAATGGAGGGAAGATAAGGGTGATATGCATGGGGAAATAAAAACAAAAACATAATCCAAGGTACTGTCTTCTTTGGAAAAAAAATAATCCCAGCATAAATATTTTTCTCCTCAAGTCTCCCAGGAAGCTGTATCATGCTTATCTTGTGGCCTCAATCCCTCTGATATAGGAATAATTTAATTTCTTTCATTCAGCAAATATTTATTAATCACCTCTACATGCCAAGGTCTGTTCTAGACATTGCAAACACACCGGGCAAAAAAATATCTGCTCCACGGAGTTCGTATTGTTGAGAGAGGAGGAATGGTTTATGGAGGAAAGGCTGGCTGAGATGTCCTCAGTTCTGCTGTCATTACCTGCTCACTAAAAGAACTTTAAAGCTTTCCTGGTCTTGAGCAGAAAGCAGAAGTCTGCTTAGTCTACTTCACTGGCTGATTTTTCAGCCACGTAATGAGGCTTTGAGTAATAAACTGATTGTCCACCCAACATTAATAATAAAACCAAATTCAAAGCGGGGCAGACAACAGACCACTTTTTAAAAGACCCTCCTTTTTGGGGGTTGCTTATTAGAAAATTTAGACTGTGAATAATAGCTAGGAAAATATTTCTTTGTCAACTTCAAGAGAATTGTCTTCTGTGCTTTCTTTTTACTTTTTTTCCCCACCCTCGGGGCTGCCTACTTCAGTTTCCATTTTGCGGTGTTTGTTAAGCACTTATTGTTATGCATTCCCAATGCACCAAATACAGCTTTAAATAAAACAAGAAAAATCTGAAAGACACTAGATACAGAAATAAATTATTCTCAGACCGTTCATGTAGATTTCCCAGGCCAGGGAAGGAAAATGACATTAAAATGAGAACCTCTGCTTAGAAACACTAAGAAACAAAGTTATGTCTCTTCTGAAATAGAGAAGTAAAAAATACAGGCCATTTTCAGACAACGTGGGAGGGTGGGGAGGAGGGGAGAGGACAGAACTTATAACTCAGTGTGACAGGCGGGTCATGGTAACAGCGGAGGAATCCACACCCCAGGGTGTGTGTGGTACGCAAACAAAAGTGCTCCCATGTAGTCTGGCCTTTTATCTTCTGAAAGTTCTCCAGGCACTAGTGAGCCAAACAAAGGAGGGGCTTTTTTTTTTCTGTCCTTCCCTAGTCTTTCTAGAAGGGACACTTTCTTCAAAACTCTATTTCCTTTCCTCCCCTTACCGTGTCCCCTGCTGCTGCTAGCTTATGCGTCTCCCACTCTGCCAGGTGTATTACTGCCAGTGCACTCCTTACCACCTGTGGCTAGGATAGCTCTGGGATCACAGTCACGTGCCTATTTTGTAAATCCCCCCCGCCAAGGTGTAGGGCAGTGTTTGCTAGTGGATCAGCAGAGTTCCCTTTTCCACACCTGCAGCCTACATACCCCATCCCCACCCCTGTCCAGAAGCAGGTTGGCATATGGAGCTCATTTAACTCTCTGATAGCCTCCCATTTTAAATTTTTTCAGTGAAAGGGAACACGCCATTTAGAAAGATAAGTAGTGAGGCAGGCTTAGCAAAAATGGGATCGTTAAAAATTGCAGCTGAAACCCGTCTTAACTTCTGTCAAAGGAGTAAATGCTTGGCCTCCCTGTTGCTGTCCCAGTCACCCTTCTAAAGTGCCCAGTGGGCTTTTGATAAGCTTCAGGTGTGTTGTCCTGTTTGAAAGACATCATCAATTTAAAGAAAAAAAAAATCTTTTATCCCTTAATCATAGCATGTTCTCAGCCCCTGGTTTTATCTAGGGGCTGGGCTGTGTGCAAACAGTGCCGTTGAACTCTCACCTTTAGCCTCGCCCTGTGCCCCCTCCTCCTTTCCCTGCAGTGCAAGTTTCCTACACATGCACAGCAGGCTTGGTTGTCACTGACTGGGGGAATGTAAAATGATGAAAATTAATGCTATTATTAAAGGATTTTTCAATTAAATGTGCAGTTTAGAGCCAGATGCTGCTTTCCTAAAGGAAGAGAAGTTTAAGTAAAAAAATCTGACAGACATTCGTTCCATCTAGCGTGGCAGAATTTATAGTAGATTACAGTCTTTGATTTTTGTGGGCCTGGGTTGTCAGGCCCACTTGCAAATGGGCTGTGGGAAAGAGTTGCACTTTTGTAATTTGAAAACATATGGGACATATGGTAAATATTATACCCGAAACTGTTATGATGTTTTGCTTCCTTTAAGGTCCTTTCTTCTTTGCCTGTACCCTCCACTGGGTTATTTGCAAAAACCCCATTACCTTTCTACCTCTATTTTTCCCTGGAGTACTATTTGCTTTATTCTGATGCCTTAGAATCCCAGTGAAAAAATCTGAAAATTAAGTGTTTGTTTTCTTCAATGTATAAAAACGTGGTATTCTATAACTTCTGATGTTCTCTTGAGCTAATGTTCAGCCTCATTTTCATCTTAGTGTACAAAAATATGGGCTGTTTAAAAAACGGGTTTGGATGCTATGTTTTCTCTCTGAGGTTATTTTTAGGAAGAAAAAGAAAAAGTACATAAGGTCCAGAATTTTAGAAACTATATTATCATCTTGAAAATGATAAAGGTTATTACAGAGAACAAAGTCCTATGGGAACTGAAAGCAAAGAGAGATAATGTTTGGTTAGAATGATCAAGAAAAACTTTATTAAGGAAGAGATATTTGGGATAAGTATATTAGTGTATGTTGTAGAAAGCAAAGATGGACAATTCAGGGTTGGAACGAGGAGAAGCTGCTAGATGGATTTGTTTGTAGCTTGCAATGTGAAAATTTCTACTGTGAAATGGCAGTGGTGAGAATTCTACCAATGAACTATGGCCTGCTGGTTTTTCAACGTAGAATGGCCAAGAGTGGACCAGTATGGCCTGAGGATTCCCTGGAATATATATTCATCACTACATTTAGTTAAGTCACCACTTAATAATTGCAAGGGGCATACCATGATGTCTGGTCATTTTCCCAGATCCGCTAGATTTGATTATCCAGGGGAATAGCCTGGAAATGTGTATTTTTAAGAAGCTCTCTAGCTATTGATTAGGTTTGAGAATCACTGAAAATCCAGTATACCATAATTAGGACAAATATCCAGCTTCCCTAATTGTGCGGCAGGGCTCTACACCAGTGGACCATTGCCATCTGTTTTTGAGATTATGCCAGCAGATTCATCTACCTGCCTCTAGCTCCAATCCAATTTCCGTTTCTGCATTAAAGTCAAGGTGGCTTTTCTAAAATGCCAAATCTATTCATTCCACTTTCTGGCTTACTTCAGGGGCTTCTATTTGTTTCTGAGAAAGTGTCTGAATGCTTTAATGTGGTCCACAAAATACTAAATGATCAGACTCTTACCTCTTTCCTGGGCTGGCCCTTCCCATTTCTCCTTTTACATTTCCTGATTCACCCACATTGAAACTTCCCTTTCATTTCTAAATTTCCCATTGCTGAGCTTTCAGGCTGACTTCCTCTATCACCCACCTACTTTGTCTCTCTATACTGGGTTGAATAGTGTCCCCCCAAACTCATGTCCACCTGGAAACTTAGACCTGATTTGGAAATAGGGTAATTGTAGACATAATTATTTAAATTAGGATGAGGTCAGACTGGATTGGGGTCGGCCCTAAACCCAGTATGACTGGGGTCTTTATAAGAAGGCCATGTGAAGAAGCACAGGGAAGAAGGCTATGTGAAGACTGAGGCAGAGACTGGATGATGTTTCAACAAGCCAAGGAATGCCAAGGATTACTGGGAGCCACCAGGAGCTAGGAAGAGTCAAGGAAGGATTCTTCTCTAGAGACTTCAGAGGGGGCATGGACCTGCTAACACTCTGATTTGGCCTTCTAAGCTCCAGAGCTCGGAGGGAAAAAGTTTCTTTAATTTTAAACCACTTAGGGTGTGGTAACCTTATGGTGGCCATAGGAAGCTAATGCGATCTCCCTTCTTGTTTAGATACTTCCTGTAAGAGGCCTTCCCCAATATCTCAGTCTAGCCCAGAAGCTTGCCTTTTGTGATCTCATAGCAGTTATCATGCTTTTTTTTCTCCAGACGTTCTTTTCCCTATTAGACAAACAGGAATTATCCTTTTCAACCCAGTATTCTTAGAACCAAGTACTGTGTCAACATAGAGTAAGCTCTCAATAAACATTGCTGCAAGAATGAATAGAAAAGTTATCCTGCCAAAGTCCCACTATAATAATACCAAGGAACAAATTTTACAAACGAATAAACAAAAAGAGATTCTGGTATGATTCTCATGTTTTGCTAGAATTATGATAACTAATTTTTAAGAGAAATTGTGCCTTCGATCTGCTGATAGGATTGTAACTAAAATATATCACAGAATATTATTTTCAAATAATATTTATTGATGTCAGGATGACTCCTGTAGGGATATCCCCAACATTCAAAAGACTATCCTTGAAAAAGGACAAATGCTGTACCATTCTAATAATTTATATCTAATATGTTTTTTAGCTGTAGGAAGATTATTTAGTTAATGTTATCAAAAGCAGTTCAAAGTGGTAGAATGCTCGCCTTCCATGAGGGAGACCCGGGTTCAATTCCCATTCCATGCACCCACCCCATCCCAAAAAGATAGCAGTTCAAGAAATGATTTAGAAACTGAAATGGCATAGTAGTTCAAAAATGTTATATATTATATAATAAAAATGTTTAAAATAATTTGCTTCCTGAATTTTTAAAAATTCAAGTGCAATAGTGGAGCTTATACTCCCAAATGTTTCAGGAGAGCTGAAAAATAACTGCTTTGTTAAAATGGTCATTTTATGAGTTTTAAGTGGCTTCAGAAATTTCATTTGCAGTTACAATTCTAATAGCTGTAAAAGTTTCCCTAGTTCTAGTATCCTCAACTTGGGGTCCAAGGACTACTTACGTGTTCTGTCAACAGACTTCAGGCAAAGGTGGTGTCTTTTAAAATTTTTGACACTGTACATAAATGTTTGGGTATTATATTATGGGCCTTTGCCTAGGGGTGGGGTAGGGAGTTGTTTAGGTTTAATACAATTTTTAAGGGGCTCTTTGACCCTGACGGCATTCTGAGATGTTGCAAGCATCTGGATAGCTGAGCCCTGAGGTTTGCCTGTTTTATCATAAATCATCTGACCACAAAATAAATATGTGACTAGGAAATGGGTACAATAAAAATGGCTAAGACTGCAAAGTACAGAAGGTATAGATGTTATTGCTTCAAATGACTATGAGTGTAATAAGGCAAGTGAATTTGGATTGGCGCGGGAGAAAGAAACATTTAGTAAGGCTCTCAGTCAATTTCTTAAGCACTTCATTTTGTGCAAAACACTTTGGTGGTTGTCTCAGTTTGCCAGGGTTGCTTTGACAAATTCGACAAACTGGCTTGGCTTAAACAATAGGAGTTTATTTTCTCACAGCTTTCCAGGTTAGAATTCTAGCATCAGGGTATTGGTAGGCCCTATTTTCTCAGAAGTCTGTAGCATTCAGGTAGTGGCTCACAATTGTTTTTACCTCCATCCCACGGTGACCTGTCTCTTCTGTCTCCTCCTCTGGTTTCTACTTCTGTGTCTGATTTCCTTTGCTTATGAGGACTTCACCCATATTGGATTCAGTTTGGGCGCACCTAAACTAATAACACCTTCAAAGCTCCTGCTTACAAATGGGTTCACACCCACAGGACTGAAGTTGAGAACTTGAACATGCCTTTATGGGGACCCAATTCAATTCCCAACAGGGCTGATGCAACAAAGTGCCACAAACTAGATGGCTTCACACAACAGAAATTTATTGTCTCACAGTCCTAGAGGCTAGAAGTCTGAAATCAAGGTGTCAGCAGAGCCAAGTTCTCTCTGAAACCCATAGGAAGAAGACTTCCTTGGAGTTCCTTGGTTTGTGGCAGCATAAATCCGGTCTCTACCTCGATCGTTACACAGGTGTTTCTCTCCATGCCTATCTGTGTGACAAATTTCTTCTTCATATGAAGATGCCAGTCATGTTGGATTAGGGTCCACCCTAATTCACTTTGGTCTCATCTTAACTAATCATATTTACAAAGATTCCATTTCCACATAAGGTCACATTCATGGTGAATGCTGAGCTGGGGCATTTGTATTTATCTCCATGTATAGTAGGATGCAATACTTTATGAGCATTGAGTGACATAATCAGATACTTATTTATGGGCATAGTTTTCTCAGCAATGTGTAGGATAGCTTGGAGGAGGAAAACACTGGAGAAGTATATAATATGGAAGTTTACGTTGAAATAGCTCTGGTGGATAGAATGTGATAAAAAGCTTTATGAGAGTATATCAGTGAAATAGAGAGAGGGCAGTAAAATTCCACAGAAGGAATTGTCAGGATTTTAGATTGACTATGGGTGTGAAGTAAAGAGATAACTCAAAGACGATTGTCATGTTTTAACTTTAATTCTAAATTTCATTTGCATTTACAATTCTAATAACTGTGAAAATATCCCTAGTTCAAGTATTCTTAACCTGGGGTCCAAGGACCCTTTATATGTCCTGTCAACTAGCTTCAAGGGAAAGTGGTATCTTTTAAAGTTTCTGACATTGTGTATAAATGTTTGGGTGTTAAATTATTTGCCTTTGTCTGAGGTGGGGGTGGGGTGGTTCTTTAGGTTTAATACATTTTTTAAGGGATTCTGTAACCCTGTAACCCTGATGTTACCCTGATGTTACCCTGTCCTGAGATGTTACAAGTGCCTTGATAGCTCTAATGGCTGGAGTTAGAAGATTCTTTCTCCTTCCCTTCTCTCTCCTTCTTCTTCCCTCCTTCCTTTTTCCCTCCTTCCGTCTTCCCTCCTTCCGTCTTCCCTCCTTCCTTCTTCCCTCCTTCCTTCTTCCCTCCTTCCTTCTTCCCTCCTTCCTTCTTCTCTCCCTCCTTCTTTCCCTTCTCCTTTTCCTCCTCTTCCTCCCCTTCCTTCCTTCCTTCCTTCCTTCCTTTTGCTCTTTCACTCTCACCCTTGCTGTCTTTCTCTCTCTCTCTCCAGGGGAGGCAGCTGCTGTGCTTTATTTTGGGCATGTTTTTGGAATTCTCATGAAAAAGTCCAGTCCACAGCTGGAAATGTAAGTGTGGAAAGATGAGGACTTGAGTCATGGACCTGGAAGTCATTTGCAAGCAGGTGATGGTTGAAGTCATAGGATGAATACAACTTTTTTCTTCAAAGACTGACTAAAGAAGAGAACCAGACCAGAGTGTGTTAAACACTGCAGAGGCAAGTCTGGGTGAAAATGGAGTGGCGGCCAGTAGGAATTGTGATTGGGAAGTTTGGACTTGGTTTACCAAAAGAGTTCTGGTGGAATTGAGGGCCAGAATACTGATTTCATGGAGTGTAGCATAAAGAGGACGTGAATAAGTACAGGTAATATGTACCAGTAAGTCTCCCAAAAAGTTTTATGTTAAAGGAAGAATAATGACAAGAATGACACTGGTGAGATTACATGTGGGTCATGTAGGGTTAGAATAAAGATTTTGAGCTTGTTTATAGGCTGATAGAAGAAAGTAGAGAAATAAATGAGACAAAGAGGAAAAGATGGAATAATTGACGAAGCCAGGTCCTATAGCAATCTGCAAACACTCTGCAAAGGATCAATATAAATAGACTAAGAAAGTTGTAAGCTATGAAATGGAGAAAGACTTCAAAGGGCAAGGGTCAGGAGACTCCTTATATGGCTCTCTGCCTCCCAAGGAAGAAACTTTTGACTGAACGTGACAGCAAGTAACTTCATTGCAAAACAATAGCTTGTTCCAATTTTACAAGTGTTAAAGCATCGTTTTGTTTAGTGCAAAGAAAAATCATGTCAAGTTGGTTCTTATCAGTGCAGGGCATCTACTTTATAAGCATAGTCTCCTTTAGTGTTTGTGGTGTTTTACTGGGCCACAAAGCATCCTACAGATTGTTTTTTAAACTTTTTTTTCAGTTCATTTTGATTTTATAAAATGATCTGAAATAACACTGCAGCAGGGAGACAATACCCTGACATTGCTTATTTCAGATACTTTAATCTTTCATAGCTCTTGATGAAAAGGAGAGTAATAATCAAATGGCATACTTACAGCTAATTCACTTACATCTTCAGTGTTGAAGCGAATACAATTTATGAACCAATATTAATGATTTCCTAGCCATTTTATGATTTTATGTGGTATTTTACAATTATTCTCCAAACACAAAAATAGGGGTCCAAATGTGCATTTCAGAAAATTTAAGATACTATTAAGTACATGTTGGCTCTCCTAGTTGGGTTCTTAGGCTAATAAATCCAGCTTGCAAGATAATATATAGATTAAAAGCATATTCTCTTAGTTTGTCTATTTTCTACCATGGCATTTGTCATTTACCTATTGATTGGTTGATAATATTTATGTATTATAGATATTAATCATTTCATGGTGTACAATTGATACACAAGCTTTTTTTCTTCTCTGATCATTTTTTAACCATGTGCTTGCTTCTGACATCTACTGCATGCATTTTATCTTGAATATATTAAACTTCTTATATGGTCAGATCTGTCACTCTTATACTTTTATAATTTTCTTCTGTCTTCAGTCTTAGCTTTAATGACTTTGAGCATTTATTCCTATTGTTCATTTAAAACTCTCTCTTTTATGTGGTTTATTTTCTGGAAACGTTCAAGTGACTTATTTATGCATAAAGGTAGGTTAGTAGAGAAGGTTGATTTGGGTAAAAACATTATTTTGACTATAAAATATTTATTCAGTGAATTGAAGTCAACATTCAAACACCACCTGTTAGAAAAATGAAACTTTTCTGGGAACATTGCATAACGTTCCATAAATAAATTTCACTGAGTTTAATATAGCAGTTTCCAAAACTGGATTTGTGTTTCCCCATTGTGGATTCTAATGAGTATTCTAAGCCAGTAAAGAAAGCAGCTCCCCATGTTCAAGTGGCATTATTATTATTAGTTTTTTTTCTGACTACCATCCCTAAAGCCTGCACACTAAGAAATGTCCAGGAATGAAATAACATCCCTAATTTCTGTGACTTAATGTATCTTGGAATTTTTCAGGCATAGTCTTCAACCTTTTATCCTTTCAATAGCGTAATAATGTGTAACTATGTTACAGATGAGAAAACTAAAGCTGCTTCTTCAGGATAACCCAAAGCTGCTCAGGGGCAGAAAAGAGATTTCTTTAGCTGGAGCCCTCTCATACCATCTCACAAGAATGGATTAGGTTTTTTTAATTTCCAGGAGTTTTGCAAGCTGATTAGTAAACACAGCTGTTATTAAAATTTAAATTATATAACCTTACAATTATATGAATTACATAAAAAGATAAGAAATACTCAAAACTCATCATTCCCAATTACTTTTATTCTATTTTACTATTATTATTTATGTTGATTTTATCTGTGTAATGAAAATACTGTATAATGGTGTGCTTCTGCTCATTTGTTTTCAACTCTGCATTCAGTGATGTCATGTTGTTAGCACGGAATTGACTGTGATGGAATTATTTAGACCATGGAAATTGGCAAAAATTAGAAATCAGAGCTTCCCACCCGCACCCCCTACTGAAGAACTAGTTTTAAAGCATTTAGGAGCATGTCACGTTTGCACATAGGTCTGCTGACCCAGAGCTTGTATATGTCTAGCAGGGGGAGAGAAGAATGTATACACTGGTGACTACATTCCTGCCCTTATACGTGTGGAATGCATATCTGGACAGAAAGGACAAGTTCAGAGAGTTTCATGGAGGAAGTAGCATTTGCCTTGGGCTTTCAATGAGAAGTCGGATTCAGACATGTGAAACTGTCTGGAAGGGGAATTAGAGTGCAGGGAAGAAGGTGAGTTGGGGAAAGAGGAGGATGGATGTGAGACATGCATGGGAAAAACAAGTAGCTTGGCTTGATGGAAGCAGGAGGTGCAACAGGGGAGTTGCAGAAGGGGAGGAGGTGAGCTTACATCATATTCAAAGCCCTGCAACAGACAAAGGGATGTTAAATTTTTTCGTCAGGCCTTTGAAGGATTTCTATAAAAAAATGACAAAATCATTGCTTTGTGTCATAGCAGCATACATAAGAGAGACTAAAAGTAAGAATACCACTTAGGAGCCAGTTCTGATGTTCTAGAAAATACTTAAGTGGGATCCAGAATTATTTGTTTGTTGCAAAAATCAGGAGGTGATGTGAGACCTTCCTTAAGAGGGGTTGCTGACTGTTGCAAGGTGAGGAATCAAGGGGGCGGAAATGAAGTTAAAATGACTCCGAGATTAGAGCCTGGGAAACTCAAATAAGACTGGCAAATGTCATATAAAAATGTTTCCTCAAACAGATCAAAGCTGATGTTAGAGGTTGTTGTCAGATACTAATGCTATTATGTCAGGGATTTAGGGATGCCCTAATATCACTTTGGCTTAGTCACCTTGTCACAAGCCCAGCTATTTTTCCTAAGCACACACCCAACTTATAATGTAACACTTTGATGAGAAGGACATTTATTCTCCCCAATACCCTTCGAGTAAAAGGACTCGAAGTGTAGCAGAGAATGGAGCACCAGCCTAGAGGGTCAATGTGGTTACTTGGCCCAGCCCATCCTGGTCAGGGCAGTAGTCAGGGACCTACATGAAGTGGAGGAAGAGAAACCAGCCCCAAGGAGATAAAGTGGACTGGCCTATGCTGCTCAGAATAAAACTTTGCTTTCACTATCTTGCCAAGGAGAAAGAAAGAGGAGTCTGAGACCGTATCTATCTGAACCTTAGCTTATATGAAAAGTTAACTCCAAGAAAATGTGGCCCAGATAATGTCCAGGAGCTTGGCTACAACGATTGGCAATCCCCAACCAACATTCCTATCTAATCCAACTTATCCCTCTTATGCTCTGTCTTAGATTGGGATCTCTCATAACAGGTAAGGATTAAATAGAGAGCAATTTGGTAGGAAATGTTTCTACCAAAAAGAAAAGAAAAACAGCAACAACAAAAATACCTTGTAAGGTAATAAAGAAATGGGATCAAGAAAAGAAGGAAGCCAAGCAAGAGTGCAATGCCAAGCAAAGTGCCAAAGTGGGTACTTTGGCTCAGTCCTTCAGTGGAGCTCTAGAGACAGTGTAGGTCACATCTTGGAGTTGTCTTAATAAAGAGCAAGGGTGCTGGAATGTTTACACCCAAAGGTCATTGGTTTAGGGCTGCCACTGGAAAGATACAAATTCCTAGGCGTTTCTGTGAACATAGGTCTGAGGCAGTCCTCAGACAAAGAGATGCAGGAGCTGGCTGTTGTCAATAATAGAAAGTAAGCACCAGTGTGTATAAAAATGTAAAAGAGATCCGAAAGAGAGATAAAGCACCAGCATTGTCAACTTTGTCCACTAGGGGAGGTAGAGTAGGAATGTAACTTTGAGCTTGATTCATCCTTGGAGAGGAACAAAGGAGGGCAAGGGTGAGAATCCTTGCCCCTATAGGCCCAGACCTGACAGATAGAAGTCTTTGATTTATCTGGTATTGTATGCTCCCTTTTTCCTAAAAGATAGAATAGCCATGGTGTAGGTCGTGGTTTTGGGGTGGTATTACAAAACATGCTCATTTTGCCAAGGCATGGCTTGAAGGATTTAGCCAAGCCTGACCACAGGATATCAGCGTATTTCAAAATACTCTGTACTGTAGCTCTGTCCTGGATAGCTTGTAAGTCTTGAAGCTAGCTTGAAGCTTTCAAGTAAGAGCCCACCCTGCAGCTTCTTGAGCTCTCTCTTACAGCAGTCTAAAGGATGAGGCCATCTTAGAGAAGAGCTGCTCATTATTCTAGTCAAGAAAATGACTATTAAAAAAAAAAAAAAGAAAATGACTATTTATTGGGTACCCTTAGAATATCTGGCTCTCAGTTGGATGCTTTTTAACTAGAGTAATCCAAAACTGGCTACTAATATTCCTCCAGTTTTGTATTTTTATTTTCTCTTCGTTTATTTTTCTTATTGAGTCATCTTAACATCTTTTTATACTCCAATCTCACATTTATCTCTTTGTTTTATTCACACTTTTATATATGTACTAAACAGCACAATTCTGAGAGTGTCTGTTTGAATTACTGATATGGTGGAAAGGTTATTTCATACTGATTTTTATATTCTCCATATCAGATCATATGCTTGGAAGTATAACCACTATGCATTTAATATATTTCGATGCAATATATTAGTTTATTCCTTCTCTTGGGCCTGGATTTGGAATCAGAGAATCTGGATTTTTTTATAACTCCACAACCTTCTTATTTTGAGATCTTGGGCAAATGATAGTTTCAGTTTTCTCAAACTCAGTGTACTCTTCTGGAAAATAGAATAGTAAAAAATCCTACTTCCCTGCATTTTTTAAGGATTAAAAGAAATTTTATATATGGCAGGTTTTCTACATATTTGAAAGTGCTACATAAAATATTGTAAGTAATTCCATTGTAAAAAGCATTGTTGAAATATGTTTTACAATCTTGATAATATGTGAGATATACATTGAGGCAGCTTTAGAGCAAATTGTTACACATTTTAAAATGTGAATTTTAGAAAGTTATTTTTAAATTCTTCTGAGTTAGACAGCACTTGCTTTATCATGGGCCTTGGCATGAACATCTCTAGTGTTGCTTCTTGTTTACTGTTTCATTTTTAATCCAGACAAATGAAGATCATGCTATCCTTTCTACTTTAACTTCTGGGGAGCGCTTTTTGCACATATTGTGAAGAAGAACCATCCCAAGGGTGGACATTAGCTCTCATATTGAAATGCCTACAGTTTCTGGAAGAGCATAAAGAGCTCGGCCTCTACCTAGCTACTCCCTTCTCTAGAAGCCTGAGGAGCACATGGTATTTTGACACAAGCTGGGATTAATTTAGGATCAAAGTTGTCCCTCCATCTGCCTCATTCCAATGATTCAGTATGGTTCAGAAGCGCTTTGTGGGCTCGCTCCTAATAAGTTTAATTCAAAATCTATCCCTATTTGGGAGCATTTTGGTTCTAACGATATGCCAGTATTTCTGAGGATAATATGACAGTGGAGACAGGTTCTGTTTGTCTTCTTGCCTTGTAAAATCAGAAGTGGCTTAGATTCAGTCTCTGCTCTTTATAATAAAGATCCATTTGGGAGGATGCTATGTAGATTCTATGAAGGCATCTGCTCCACAGACTTAAATTGATGCTTACCCCCCACCCCCGCCTGCCAAGATAATATATGTTACTTTACTTACTATGGTTAAATTATTTTTTCAAAATAGAGTGATTCAGCTACTTTAAGATTTGAGCTCCTTTTACATGATGAATCTTTCCTTTCCTTTCTGAAATATGCTTTTTTGAAATATGGCTGATGTCTTTGTTATTTCTTTTATTTTTAAGCTGCGTTTTAACTGCTAATATATTTTCTTGAGGCAAGCAATTGCTGAACAACTGAAAGCATAAAGGGAAATTTGTACTATGTAAATGAGGGACTTAATGCATTAATTAGATGGATTAGAACATTGTATTTCCATGTGTTTCATGCCTTAATTCTCAAACTGAGGGTTGGAACCACTGTGAGAGGGGGAGGCTCTGATGGAGTTCCAAGAGAATTTTGGAAACCAGAGCTTTGGAGGTTTGAAAGGCTGTGTGGTCGTGGTAGCAGCCAAATGAAGTAGGAAGGAGTAATGGATTTCTTTAAACTGTGTTGTTATGTTGTAATGAGATGGTACCACAGGGTTCTCAAGTGCTGTTTGGTGGACATGATCTCTAATAAGTGAAAACTGTATTTATTTTCACTTTCCACAGTGATGGGATGAACCAGCAAACCCCTTTTCTCCTTTCTCTATCACAGAGAAACCCAGAATCAAAAGAACTTAATCAGAGCTGGCATACTGAAGCTGGCACTGTTCCTTCTGGATAGCAAAGACAGCAACCAGTAACAGCTCCTGATGTCTCTTGTAACACTGCCAAGCCTCAGTCAGGGCAAGAAAAAGCCAGTGCTTCTTAGTATAATAATGGTAGAGGGAAGTTGGGCAGAGAGAAGAGTTGTTCCTCAAAGGCCAAGGTTAAACTCATGTAATAGGAGACATTCCTTACTTGATAGTCATTTTGTTTTTTCACTCATACATTCACTCACTATTTACTCAAAAGGTTTATTGAGTACTCACTATATGCTAAGTGAGAGATGTATTGGAAAGCTAACCAGACATAGACCCTATTCTCATGAGGTCTTCAGTTTAATTTCAAATATCGCTAATAAATATATAGTCGCAAACCGTAAAGTTGCTTTCAAAAATAGGAACACAGTTCTGTGAAAATATGTTACAAAGGAATCTGACAGGGTCAGGGAAGTCTTCTCTGAAAAAGTGATCAAAAGAGGATCTAAAGGATAAGTTTAATGTCCACAGTTAAGGTATTTTGGGGTAGAAGGGTGAATTCATGATGGAGGAATTAGGAAAGTATTTTTGAAAAACTGAACGACGATCATGGATGATGGAGTTGAGAGAGCAAGGGCAGAGAGGAGAACCTCAGGAGGTCTGAGGGTGAGATCACCAGCTCCCTGCAGACCATGTATGTCAGGGACTTGGGTCTTGGCCCAAGAGGAGTGGGAAGCCATGCATGTTTTTAAGTAGGGGAATGACACTATGTGTTATGGGATTAAACTCTTGTCTCCAAGAAGAAGTAATACTTTTCCTTGAAGGTGTGTTAATATATCTATATCCATGATATCTATATTTAATTTCTTTTGGGTTAAGCTGGTTGGTTGGAACTGGGTTTCTGTCACATGAGTACCTTTAGATACAGCCACAAAACTGGTCATTCAAGCTAGGAATCTCAGAGTCACCTTTGACCCCTCACTCCTCTCCCACTATCAGTCACTAAGTTTTATAAACTTCCAAAATGTATTACAAATCTCCCCTCCCCACTCCTTTTTTTTTGGGGGGGGGTGGCGCATGGTCTGGGACTTGAACCTGGGTTTCCCAAATGGAATCCTCTTCCCCTTTTTATCATATTCGTTTCCTAATCAGTTTTGTCACCATTGGTGAACCCTCTCTCTAATCTATCCCCTACCTTTAGGCAAATTTGTTTTTGTGTCTGTGTGTGTGTATAAATGCTGCCATTTTGACGCTGATAATATGATGAAAAGACTGATTTGATACCATTACTTTGACATGGGGACATGTTGAACACCGAACCATCAAAGTTTCTTTTTTTATTTTTATTATCAAGGATTGCTTTCAACAGACACTGATATCACTCTGTACTCTGCCTGTCCTTGATCCTTATGACTTCTCTGACCATCCCGTGTCATCCCTCCCCAACTTGAGACCCATCCTAACTCTCAGACCAACACTTGCTTCAATCTATGAATTAGGTATTATTCTCTCAATTTCCGATATAAAACTCATATTATCCTTCTCATACCCTGCCATGGTCAGGTTCATGTGTCAACTTGGCCAAGTGGTGGTACCTGTTTGTCTGGTCGGGCAAGTGCTGGCCTGTCTGTTGCAATGAGGACACTTCATAGAATTAAATCATGATCACATCGGCTGCATCCACAGCTGATTCCATTTGTAATCAGCCAAAGGGGAGTGTCTTCTGCAATGAGTGATGCTCAATCTAATCACTGGAAGCCTTTTAAGGAGGATTCAGAAGAGACAGGCTCTTCTTCCTGCTTTGGCTGGTGAGCCTCTCCTATGGAGTTCGTTCACACCCTCCATCGGAATCCTCAGCTTCTGCAGCTTACCCTGAGGATTTTGGACTCTGCTCCCCACGATCACATGAGACACTTTTATAAATTTTATATTTGCAAGTGTTCCCTGTTGATTCTGTTTCTCTAGAGAACCCTAACTAATACAATCCCTATAGAATAAATTTTAAACTTCTGAATTCAATTTTAAGGATACTTTTCTGCTCTCCTCATTGACATCCAGGTCTCTCCTCATCATTTATACCCTTACATCTAATTTAGTCAAAGTAGCCCATTTGTAAGGACTCTATGTCTTTTTGTTTCTCTTGTTTCTTTCTATTCTAAGACCCTCCCTCTGCTGGCATCCTTCTTTCTGATGGAATCTTTCTTTCCCTTTTATGATTCCTTAGAATACAATGGTCCCCATTGCCTTTAGGCAAAATGAATACTTTTCTGAAATATTGTCTCTGCTCTACTGAAGATCCTTCCATCATGTGCCATGGTCATAGGTGGTTGTGACTGAATTTCTCTCCTCCACTAGACTGTGAACTCCTAGGGAGATTGGACCATGGATACTCCATTTTTGGATCACTTTAGTGCCCCATATTTGTAGAGTTTTGCTTTAAAATTATTTTCTCACATAAAATAAAATGAAAGACTACCACCTATAAAATTTCTACAAAAAATATTTAACAGTTTATATCCAGGGAGGCAGATTTTCATTATTATGGCCAGATTAATGTTGTGTGAATTGGTGTCATAATGTACTCTGAGAAAATAACATACTATTGTTTCCCCACAAATGGGGAAGTTCTTTGCTGTTGTTAAAGTGAAGACTAACCTGCTACCTCCTTCTCGATTTGTTAATTTTTCTTTCACTTTTCCACCATTTACACCATTTTCTCCATGTCACAGAATATGGTAAAGAGGGGCAATACTGTATGAAAATATCATGCAGTAAAAACTTTTTTATGATTTGCCATTTATATTATCCACAGGAGAATTCTGTAAAGAAAAATATTTAATGTTTGGGTTAAAATTTATAACTAGAGGCATCATCTTTTGATAAACTGCTTTTATTTGTTCAAAGCCCATGAGTTAAAGGCATTGTCTAATGGTGCTTAATTCCTCATTATTTTTTGGTTTAGAAAGAAAATTTTTCTAGGCTGCTATTCTATTACTGCCTGTATTACAATTTAATATATGCTCTTATTTCATGGGAAGTACAGTATTAAATCAATGTGTTTGGCAAGTCAATCATATTAAGTAGCCCATGCTAGCCACTTCCAGAGCCAAAGGCATCTTAAATCACAAGGAGGCATAAGGACATGGCTCCATTCCCCTAACATTAACCTGGAGCCATCACATACACAGCATTCTATGGTTGGCCATCACAGGGGCCATTTGTTGAACACTATGTCAACTATAACACAAATTTCCTTGCTCTTGCTTCCACAAACCTATGTACCCCCTAAATCACACCCATGTGGCACCAATAAGTAATTGTCTAATTCAGGCCCTCTATATTATGTTAACACATTTTATGTTACTTATACTTTTAACTGCCAGTTATATTCTATCAGGAACTCTTTAGTGTTTAGAGAAATAAATCTATTTGAATGATTTATTATACTGCTCAGAAAGCAAGTCAATAAAAATCATAAAATGAAGAGATTGGTTATTTACATTAATTACAACTTTTTCAGTTGTTAGCCATCTCTTATATATTCTTAATTTTTTAGGTAGTCACAAAATATAACTCTAGTGGAACTATAAAACACGATTTTGGCACTAGGATGCAAGGCAGTATAATATGAATATTGTAATTATAGCCATTAACTTATATAAAATGTCACTTAATTCATATCTTGGTAATCATTATGGCAACCAAGTAACCTCCTGACAGTGCATTTGTAATGAGGGCCCACTGCTCTTTGAAACTGCTCTACCATGTATCATATACTATTTCTTTAATTGTCCATTTGATCAAGGATGTGGCTTGCTCATACACTTAAATAAATGAAAATTTCACCTGCTTCGAATAAATGAAAATGTTGAAAAATTTAAGAAGCATCTTATCTTCTTCTAGGAAATAACTAAGTTTGGAGAATTAGAAAGCAGAGTTGAGAACTAAGTCCTTAGAAATTTGATACTGGGAATTTTTATCTTCGTTTTTTTGGTGCAAGGCTGATGCATTCTTATAATATTGGATTTTTTTTTTTTTTTTTTTTTTGGTAATTGCAGGCTCAATAATGAACATAATGCTTTGTTACTCCAAATCTGCCATTATTGTTGTTTTGAAACAATTGCCAGTACTGATTTATTCAGTGAGTAAATGAGTGAATGACTAGATAAATAAACTATTGTTTTACTTTAGTTTAAACAGAAACAAAACATTGTTTGACATTTCTCATTGGATTATGTTGCTGTCATGTAGACGGAATTTGAAGGTCAGGTTTGTGGGTTTTTGGTGCAGAGAAAGGCAGGCAGAGTGTGAACATGTTTACATCGTCTTTGTTGCATTTTTTTCTTATCTGAATTAATATGCTTTTCAAAATAGTGAAGAATTTAGCTCATTTTTTTTCAGCATTAGCTAATCTGTTTGTAATAGATTTGTTGGTTTACTCATTACAAATGGAAATAATTTATAGTATATTATTGATTGAACATGTGCTGATTGCTACTTTAGTGGTGTGGTATTTTTCTTTGCAAAATTTTAAACCTTTAAAATATGGTTTAATCAATCTTAAAGGATATTTGGATCATCTAACTATTTGAGAAGAGTAATTGGAAAGTATATAAACTCTGTTCTTGCCAGCATTAATGTAGAAACTGATTAGATCATGTGAAGGAGAATTTCCTCATGAATATTAGCACCTTTTTGCTCAGAAATAAGAGCAAAGAATTACCTGGTATGTTTGAGGCTATCTGCATTAGAGGGGTAGTTGTTACAAATGCAACATCCCAGATCCCTTCCAGCCCTAAGTATGATAAACTTTGGAATTAGGGTTTGGGACTCTGCATTTCAATTATGTTCCCTAAGAGATAATTATTCACATTAAAGTCTGGGAACCACTAGTTTGGCAGCAACTTGCCAAGTCAGACCTAGGTATTGAAACAGTCCCGGTAAGGGGGATTTCTATTTAAAGAGTAACCCAAATGTCTGCTGAGTTAATCCCTCTACCTACCTTACTTCCCTCTTAAAGTAACTCTCAGACTTCTGGAAGTCCCCTAGATTTCTCCAAGCAGATGCCTACAGACAGTCTGACAGATGCTGTCCCCATGAAATAGCCCCCCTCTTCCTTCCTCTTTTGCTCCCTCACTTGCCTATTTTACTGTCTCCTCGCCCCTGGGAGAGGCCTTGCGGCTACTTCCCATCAGAGAAATTCCAGTTTTCACAATACTACTCTCAGGGTGGTGGAATGGTGCTGATTTCCGGGTAAAGACCCAGAGAAAATTCTCTTCCTTCTCTGAGCCAAACGTATAACCTTGGGTATATTAGCTCTGCTCAAAGTCCCATTGTCTCTCTCGAACAGCTCCATCAAGACCCTCACCTCTGTCTGTTATTTTTTTTAATTCTACTTTCACCCAAGCTCTTCCTTATTGCCGCTTATAGTTTAGGAAAAAAAAAGAAAAACATGGTACTTTTTGCACTACTGGAGCCCAGTAAATCTATTCGTGTGGGTGTGTATAAGTGTGTGGGGATGTGGGGGCAGATGTTGGTGCCGTTCTAAGTAGATTGTAATCAGTATCTTAAAAAGAAAGCGAGGCAACAGGCAATTTTTAGTACCTTGAAATTAAGGTTAAGTTTTCACTCATGAAGAACAGGTAGATGGTTGGTGCCTTCTGATATATGATGTATTGAAAATGAAGCCTGGATTGTACAAGAGCAATGTCACTTAAAATTATCAGGCAAAAGAGAATAGACGAACGTGTGAAGTAGAGGGAACCTGAATATGTGAAGCTGAGAATAAGAGGAAGTTGCCGAAAATCTTTCATATAAAGTCAGTGGTGTTTTGTTAAATATTTACCAACCGGCTCTCCCCCACAACAGCCCTGATTTGTACCATTTGCCGATTCCTGTTGTACAAATATTCCCACCATGCTTGATTTAAAGCACCAACATGACTTCAAATGGCTTGCAGAATTTCTAAATATTTAATAATTAGCTCTTGCAGGCTGGTAAGAGTGCATCAGTGTGTTCGGAGAAAAGGAAATACAGATGTGATGGAGGTAAATGTCCACTTATAATATTCCAGGCACAGAGACAATTGGCTTATTTCCAAAGTCAGTGTGGGGTCAAAGTTGGGAACTTCCCCAGGAAGCTTCTGTTTAAAGTGGTGCTCTCAATGGGCTAGTACTGCCTCCTAGAGGATTTATTTTCTAAGAAAATATGTGGGGGCAATTTTGTTATAAAGAGTTGGGGCCATAATGATCATTGGATAGAGTGGTGGTTTGGAGCTGTTATGTGTGCCAGAAAAGGTCATGTTCTTTTAATCTGTTGCTGTCGGTGCACACCTATCATTGGCTGGACCTTTTGCTTATGTTATTTCAATTGAGATGTGACCTACCTCAAAGTTAGTTTTAATCCCCTTACTGGAGTCCTTTATTAGAGGACAAAGGACACGCAGAAAGAGTCCAGAGAGCTCAGTGGAGCCCCAGAGAAGTTGAGAGATGAAGTTAAGAGAAACTCATAGAGATAAGCTCTGGAGAAGCTAAGAGAGAACTCAGATTAAGAGAGGAACCTACAGGAACCAGAATCTGAAAGCAACTAAACTTAGGAGCGAAGGCCATGTGCCTTCCCGTGTGACAGAAGTGCCCCAGTTTCAGGCAGCCTGGCTTCAAGAGTCCAGGTGTAGTCCTGTTGATGTTTTAAGTTGGGGCATTTTTGTGGCCTATGAATTGTAAATTGCAAGATAATAAATCACCTTTGTAAAAGCCAACTGATTTCTGGTGTGTTGCATTTTGACAGCTTTAGCAAACCGAAACAGATAGGCACCAGGGATATTAGATATCCTACAATAGTCAGGTCAGGTAAGAACTGCACAATAAAAAATTATCTTATCTTTTGCACAAATATCTCATATCTTATCAGATAGTCTTCTAAGTTAAAAAAAAAAAAAACGCTTAAAATCATCTGAGCCTATGTCCAAATGCTAGTTTTATGCATGGTAGATTTGGCACAATCTTGATAAATATAATGCATATTCTAGAATGCATCTATCATATATGTAGAAGGACATTTACATTTTTGTTTCATAACTTTGCCAAGAATTCTTCACCATCCAAGTCAGGGATAACAACAGCACTCATGGGATTTGAGTCTAATATAACTGGCTTGATTCAGTATGTATTTGGTACTGCTGTAGCCAACATGCTTTTATGTAAGGGTAACCATATGAATCCTTTAAATCTTCTGGTATGGTTTTATGCCGGAGTATTTTAAATATGATATATATATATATACACACACACACACACACACATACATATACATATTATTTATTATAACTCATCCTTCTATTTATCATTTACATAGGACATTTCATTAATTTTTAAAAATATTACATATATAGGTAAGATATATTATGAATTTTATTTCAGAATGGTAAAAAGGGAATTATATACTAGGAATATTACTGGCCCCTTTCAAACTTTGCCTAAAATAGTGCCTGAGCTCGTAGTCCTGAAATCAAATCAAAGACCAAATGGATCAGGGGCAGCCCAACAGATTTAGCTGAAAATTGTGATTTCTGTTGGAAGTTTACCTGCAAAAAGGTAATTGAAGTTTAGGAAATTGCCTAAACTCTGAAAATTTGTAAATATAATGTGATGCAGAAACTTAGTAAAAATACATGTTATATCACTAGAAGGAGCTATAATCACTATCCATTATAGGGATATTAAGCAGAAGATGAGAACAAGATAGAAATATGCATTTCTTGATGTGAACATCATATGAAATTACTGTAACATTAGAAAAAATATTAAAGAAAACATTTAATTTGGTAACATGAGGATACATAACTTGCTTTGTTTATATTTATACGTATGTGTATGTATATATGTATGTGTGTGTGTGTGTGTGTATGAGTCTTTGCGACTATGGCCCAAGAACATTTGATTTGAATTCCTAGCACCTTAAACAGGTAGAAGGTACCTGGTACAGAGTTGGGGCTCAAGAAATGTTAAATATGTTTATGTACGTTTGGAATAAGGCAAGAAATGCTGAAAACAATATTTTGATGCAGTAGAGGGTCTTTAGTATCTGATGCTTACTGAATAGTGACTGCAACTACACTGGAGCAGCGCTTCTCAAATTTTAATGAGCACATGAATTTTGTTAAACTCTAGGTTCTCTCCCAGTAGGTCTTAGGTTGGGGCCAGAGGTTTTGCATGTTTAGCAGGCACCCAGGCGATCCAGTGATACCTGTCCTGAGCCTACCAATTTGAGTAGAAAGGTTCAAGAATTTCCTCCTAGGCATTTCTGTTTTGCTGTACCTGGAAGTCATGGCTAGTACATTCAGGAGTAGAAAAATTATGGTCAACGTAGAATTTCCTTTCCTTTCCTTCCCTTCACTTCTTCTGTTTTTAAATTTTTTGTTATATGCTATACTTTATCCATTCTGTTGTTGATAAACATTTGGGATATTTCCAGGTTTTTTTTTTTCTTTGCTATTACAAACAACTATAAAGATATGTCTACCTGTGTCCTTCTACATATAAGCAAGTGTTTCTCTAGGTTATATATACATGTATGAGAAAAGTTTCTTGGTTGCAAGATAACTAAAAGTTAAAAGTTAATGCCAGGGGTGCAAGGGTAGTTCAGTGGTAGAATTCTTGCCTGCCAAGCGGGAGACCCAGGTTCCATTCCTGCTTTGTGCATTTCCCCCAAAACAAACAAAGCAAAGCAAAACAAACAAACAAAAATTCAACCAATGGTGCTGCAATAACGGGATACTCACATGGAAGAATAATGAAATGTGACCCTGCCATACAGCATACAAAAAAAGTTAATGCCAAATTGTGTTCCAAAGTGGTTGTACTAAATTCTACTTCCACCAACACTGTGTTTCCATTGATCTATTCACTCAAAAATTAGTACTACCAGACTTCATAATTTTTGCAATCTAGGAAATATAATAAATGTATCATTGTCTTAACGTATTTCAATCATTACAAAGATTTCACATGTTGTTGAGCCACTTTTATGGATGGCTGTTTGTGTTCTTTACTAATATTTCTATGTTTATTTGCTTTGTTCTTAATAATATCTAGGATTACATTATATATTCCAGACACTAATTTTCTTTTTTTGGTTACATATGTCACACATATCATATTGTAGTAATTTTATGTCTTTCATATTCTTAATGATGTCTTTTGATGTATAGAAATTAATTTTATTGGGAGATGATTTTAAAGGGAATGCTTCAAAATGTTTATCATAGGAATTATATTTGTTCTAAGTTCTTTATGGGTGTCTTTATCTTGTTTAGAGACCCCGCTTTTAGTGTTTGCTAAGATTTTTATATCATGATTGGGTGTTATTTTATCAAATACATTTTCTGTGTCTATTGAGATGATTATGTGATTTTTCTCTTTGATCTTTTAATATGATGGATTATGTTTATAAATTTTCATCAGTTAAACTTCCCTCTTTGCTTTCCTGGATAAGTGCAATGTTATCATTTTTTTTTAACATGATCATTTTGGTTTGCTAATATATTATTTAAGATGTTTCCTTCTGTGTTCTGAGTGAGGTTGTCCTGAATTTCTACTCTCATGCTGTGTCCTTGTTTAGTTTGGGATCAAGGTTACACAGGCCTTGTGGTATGAGTTGGAGGGTTGAGCTGAGTGGTTCCTCTTTTCTCTATTTTCTGGAAGCTTTGGTGTAAAAGTGGAATAATATGGAAAAATCTTATAAAGCTATTTGGGCCAGAGATTTTCTTGTGGAAAGATTTTAAACTAATTGTAAGAATAGGTTAGAACACTTTCAGGATTTCTATTTCTTTCTGAATTATTTTGAAAAATTACATTTTTCTAGGACCTTGTCCTAGAAAATTGGTTGACGTAGATGTATTCATAATCTGTTATTGTCTATTTAGTCACTTCTTTATCTGTAGTTATATCTCCGTTTATATTACTGGTATGGAGATTTATGCCTGCATATTTATCTTTCTCATTAGAAGTGTATCTGTTTATTAGTTTTCTTGAAGAACCAATTTTTGGTTTTGTTGATTGTATTGGATATCTGTTTTTATTTTATTAATTTTGTATTTTGGTGTTATCTCTTTTATGTAACTCCTTTGGACTAATTCTTTTTTCTGTTATAAAAATTTAAGGATATTGGAGTGCAAGGGTAGTTCAATAGTAGAATTCTTGCCTGCCATGCAGGAGACCCTGGTTCCATTCCTTGCTTATGTCTTTCTCAAAAATAAACAAAAATTCCACAAATAGCAGTGCAATAATGGGATACTCACAGGAAAAAGAAGAAAATGTGACCCCTGTCATATAGTATGCAAAAAAAAATAAGGATCTAATTTTCTTTGAAATACTCCTTGCTGAATCCCACAAAAAAATATATATATTTTAGGTTTCAAGAATTTTTTCATTTTCCTTATGTTTGTTTTGATCAATTATTTAGCAAGATCTTACATTTTCCAAATGTGTAGGAAATTTTAATTTCCCTTTCTGTTATTTTTATCTTATTTTTCTTTGTACTACAAATCCTATGAAATTTTTTGAGGCTTTCTTATGACCTGGTATGCGGCAATTAAAAAAATTTTCTCAAGAATATGCTTGAGAAAAATGCTTATTCTCTGGGTACAAGGTTCTAGGTAGATTTATTAAAGAACACATTCTTTTTTTTCTCTATAGATTTTCATTTTCTATGTCTTTATGAGTATTTTTTGTTCTCTTGACCTATCAATAATCTAAATCTCCAACTATTTGTGAATCTGTCAGTATCTCTTATGGTTCCATCAATTTTCTCACTCATTTTTTGCAAACTTTCCTCTACATATGATATCTTTACTAGACTTTGTAAGCATGGGCCATAGCTTCATCACCTCTGTATCCCCCAAGATCCAGTTGCTGAGTGAATAAATGTCCTGAGAAGCTGAATGGATTTATTAACCTGATTTTTTTGTACAAAATGGAATATCACAGCCAAAAGAGATCATCTGTAAGCCTGTAAAGGAATGGATTATGCCTGACAAAACTTTCCATTAACTATCACTTCACAATAGGCCAAAGATCTTGTAACATTAGTGAAGGACCTTCCATCAAATCATGTTTACTAGCATCATGGGATAGGGTTTCAGATGAAAGCAGTGGGAGTTCTAGAGTTTGGAGTCATGCCTGTTAGTTAAGTGAAAGGCATTTCACACATTTGCTTTTATCAGTTTATTCATGCTGATAGGTGCTTTTAGAGAGAATTCACAGCTCGTGAAAGGCTCTGAATGAAAAGATCCAGTGAACAAAGTCTTCTGTTTATCTATAGAATGTGCCTTAGGATGGGTATCTGCAGCCCCACAAATTTCTCTTCAACTTTTAAACAGAAAAATGGAGGAAGAGCAACCAAGATTATTTTTTGCGTTCATTAGATTACATCAGTAATTAGGGGCCACACATAACTTCAAAACACATATTTAATGCTTAGGCTCATTTGATAGGAAAAGCTGTTATTATTTAAATCATTAGAACTGTCTTTAAAATTTTCAGACACACAATTTTAATTGTGATCTGATTTAAAATATTAGAGTTCTGAACATGCTCTTCTTCAACGTTTCAAATCAGTAGTATAACTCTTAAGAAACGAAAATTTAACCCTACATGTATCATCCTTTTCCAAGCCTGTGTGTATGAATAAATTTAGAGAATACTCAATATAATGATGTTGTGTTTCTGAATTCTACTCATTTTGCATTCTCACTGTTCAGAAGTATTTAACCTATTGATTTGCTGGTGGATGCTTGCTTCAAGACACACAAGTGACCAAAACATTTCTTAATTCATTCTTGCCTAAAAGGAAGAGTTATTTTAAGTGGTAATATAAAAGTTACTCAGAATAGATATTAGATTTATGCAAACTCTTTTTTTTTTTGAGAGAAAAACAAGTAATAAAACAGAACTGAGAACTATTTCTCTATCATTGTCCTCTCCCCCCTCCAAAAAAAATACCCCTAGAGTCTCTGGGATTTTCTTTCTTTTTCTTTCCTTTGCTCTTGTCTTTTCTTTCCTTCGCTCTTGCCTTTTCTTTTCTATTCTTTTCTTTCTTCCTCTTCTTCCCTGCCTTCCTCCTTCCTGCTTGCCCTCCTACCCTCTTGCTCCCCTCCTTTCCTCTTGCCCCCCCTTGCCCTCCCTTTTTTCCTCCTATGCTTCTGTGTTCTTTTTCTCTTTCTTTCTTTTGCTTAATTTTCAGTGTTTTCTAAAAAGAGGAAAGGATTGTTGATGTTGTATTTGTGGAAAATGTTGGCATACATGCCTATTCTAATCCTATTCCTTCAGGGAGCCTCAATGTTTAAGCAGATTTTGAATTTTTCTGAGGGGAATACATACCTACTTTGTGAATTGTGATAATGGCTGATGGTAACTATTGACATGTTCCTGGGTTTAACATATTTAAATCTCTCAAATTATAGTTTGAAAGCAAAATAAAGGTAGAAAGGAAATGGAAACAGTGTTTGTGTGTGTATATATATATATATATATATATTCATGATTTGGTATAGTTTAATTCTTAGGTAAAATAAAATATTGTAAAGTAATTCAAATATTTTAAAATCAGATTATCTGCTAAATGTAAATATTCTTTAGTTACTTTAAAAATGATAAATCCTAAAATATTATAGAGTTATGAGAAAAAGAATGTTTTCTTAACAATTTTAGATTAATTTGGAGTTAATTCCAAAATAAATTTATATAATGAGACTATTTTAATGATTATATACCTTTTTTCCTTGGGAATATCATATACTTTCTTCATGTGTTATCTTTTCCGAGCAATTTTTTAAATATTATGTTTCACATAAGAATTTTTAAACAAATTAAACAAACGAAAGAGCACAGAATATATGTTGCTTCACTTAACCTTAACTCATTTTAATTTCCTTAAAGGTTATACTTTTATTTTATGACTAGGACATATGCAAACTTACTATCTAGGCAAAACTAAATCTGTTTGACTAACAAAGAATTTGCTATATAAAATTTTATATTACGAATTTCTTTCTTTCCTATACTCTAACTTTTCTACCACCTCCTATTTGTGGGTGTGCTCATTTTTTAATTCCATCCCTTCATGTACCTGAATCAGAGCTGTTGCTGGTTCCTTGGTCAGAGCTTATTTCTGCTGTGTTTGCTGTTGCAGCTGGGCCATGGACTGTCAACTCCCATGGCAGTAATTGTTTTACTTTTAATCTTTCGATTTCTTCCTATCCCATACTGACATTTCACCCTCTCCCCATATGTAAAGCCACCTTTCTGTCTGTGCCATCATGCTTTCCCCCTCTATAATCTTTGATCTCCCAATTTCCTCTCTTAATTGCTTTCAGAAGTTTCTTGCCACTAACCACTTTTGATTAGGTGTTTTTGAGTCTCTTCCCACACCCTCCTTGTATTAGAAACCGTCCTGTATTTCACTTTCCAGAAGATTAGGTGCAGATTTTAAAGTTGTGAAGAAATCAACTTTTGGCATTTAGTTATAAAAATCGAGCTTCATATTATTTCTCAACTTTTGCCTTACTGTTTCTTAATATTGTATCTTTTATTTTATGCTGGGTTACTTTTAAACAATTCTTTTTCTACTGTTTTAAGATGTATTTCCTTTAATATATAAATAGTCTTTCATTTGAAAGGTGCTATAACTTTAACCATATTGGCCTGTATTTAAAACTCTTGCCCCAATTTAATTTTTCTTTTTTATTAATATCGAGACAGTAAATCATTTCTCTAGAAACATGTTCATATTGACCATTCCTGATTCTTCTCCCTGTCTTCCCCAGGGTGTGTCACCATAGAGGACTGTAAGCTCCCTAAGGGCAGGAAATAATGACTGTCTTGTTTCGGTAATATACGAAGCACAGCTCCAAACTCATGATAAATATTCAGTGCCCACTACCTAAGGTATTAAACATTAGAACCATGAAGGTGATACAAAGCCAGTAGCCTTTCCCCATCTCTATACACAATAGTTTTTACATAGTGCTGTAAGAATTATAGATTTAACCAACGAGTATTTAATCAATGTAGCCTGTCAGAATGAATACAATAGACAGATGGGTAGACAATTGAAATAGACCATCTGCCAAATAGAGGCAAAAATTTTTTTTCGCACTTATAACGAATAGGAAATTGGAAGCAGAGAAGATCAATGCCTTATACATCATCACATAATCAGGGTTACAGTAGGAACTAATGTGGGGGGGGATAATTTATTGATAATTTAATTTATATGTTCAACAGCTCTTCCTTTCTTTTGGAACTGGTTAAATTCATTAAAGTGAGGTTACTAGGGAGTAATGCTCTTGACGACTGGAGGGAAAATGCTCTTCCCATACTGGAGAAAGATCAAAAGGTAGGTTCTCCTAGGTACTGTGTGGGGGTTGTTGATGTGTGTGTGTGGGGGGGTAAGGAGATGGCAGGGACTCTTATGGGATCAGTGATGGCTGCATCTAGTGAAGTAACCTTTAGATACACGTCTCTCAAGCTTTTCAAAGATGTCCTGTACCTCAGTCATGGTTTAGAGGGGCAGAGCTGCCAGATCTAAAGGGCCATGCAATGAGAGATGACCATTGACTCAGATATCAAGAATGGATTGATAACACTTTTCAAGACTGGTCTTCGGATGCTTTGGTGATGCATAAAACCCTGGGATCTTGAACAAATCTCTGAGAAGGAAACCCCAGGATTAACTAAAATTCTATTACCTGCCAGTGAGTCAAGATTAGAGGTTCAAAGTCAGTTAGAAGTTTATTTAAGGGAAAAAACCCCACCTATACATGGAATTTTTCTTGCATATCTGAGTTTGTGCATAAAGACTCATATCTCCTTTATTAATAGCTACATCTCCTGATTCACCAGAGTTTATTTAGGACCAGACAAATAAGTCAGGATCCATTGGTATATTTACAAAAATCCCTCATGCCTAAGATTTCTCTTCCTTATGAAAAACTTAGATTGCTTTTTTTTGCCAAATATATTACCTTGCTTGGTGCAAATACAAAGTGTAGCACACTCTGAGAGGAAAAATCTTTGCTGAATTGCCATTTCCCAAGGGATGTTTTCACTCGGTTCACCCATTCTGGGCACCAGTATTAATAGTTTTTGTTAGGTGAGGTGCACCTGATCCCAATAATCCTTATAAAATCAAGGGACTTCAACAGCAACAGCAACAAAAACAAAACAAACAAAAAACCAAAGGGCTTCTATCGTTTGGAGCTTTGGGAAGACAACAAAACAGCTAAAGGGCAATGAACCCATCCTACGGGATGGAAGCTCACCACATTTCATGAAGTAGTTCAGTAAACATAACTATATAGTCAAGTTACACAACTATCGACACCACAGTTGTATAGCTAACTCCAATCCATTCTTTCCAGGGACTGATGGACCCTTAGCCAGATCTGTCTTTGTGAACCAGCTTTCCCTCATTCCCACTCTGTATTCTCTTTGTGGCCTGTTTCACCTACCTCATACCATTCATGAACGACCACTCTTTTCCTGGTATCAGAGCATTTACTGATCATTTTAAAGTGTTATCTATCTCTCTGTTTGAGTTCAACCTTTCATAGCAGGGTCATTATTAACTTTATTTTATAATAGTTTTTTTCCCCTACACTGCTTGAGTAATACTTCTCAGGAGATTGCCCCTTCTCTGGGCACAGCTCTGATCTGCCTTTCTTGTGATGGGAGAGCTAGCAAAGAAGAGAGCCATTTCTAGGTTGAGTGTGACAATAGGAACATTCTTCCCTCACATAGAAATTGTTCTGTGACAATTTGTGTGTCATTGTCACTTGTCTGATATTTAACCATAATCTTTTCATTTGTTTAGACTTTACCAATACATGTTAGCCATACAGAATTTTTTAGTACTAAAAAGAGAGCATATCCTAAAACCAACTAGAGATAAAACAGAAAATTAATACATCAAATTGCATGTTTGCAACTCTGAATCTTAGGTGTCATACTGATAGTCAAAGTTCCGGGGAGATACCAGGTTATACACATATAGCACAGAGTCTCAAAATCTAGAAATAACATTTACAGCTCTGGACTAAATGTGATTTCTATAAGAGCTTACAATCTAGGTCCCAATTACTTTAAAAAAAAAAAAAAAGGACAGGTACCAGGAATAGAACCCAGGTCTCTGGCATGGCAAGCAAGAACTCTGCCACTGCGCCACCATCACCCACCCTAGGTCCCAATTACTTTTTATAACAAATAATACTCATCTTTCTTTCTTTCCTCTCTTTCTTCTCTCTCTTTCTCTCTTTGTGTGTGTGTCTCTCTTTGACTTTTAACATTCATGTCTAATTCCTGGATCATTTGCAGCCAATTATTCATGATCAAATAAATAGGAACTTTATTTTAAGGTATAAGGTCCATAATAATTTTCAACCCTAGGTACAGTCTAATACAGGCCAGAAAGCAACTGCTTCTGTTCATTCAGAATTTCCTCCGGGAGAGAAATTCCACATGCAGTAAGAATGTTCTAATTAGTCACACCCAGGGAATAAAACAACCAGCCACCATAAGTGAAGGAAAGAGAAGCACTAAGAAACTAAATACATTAAAGCTTAGTTGTCTACATGGCATCATAATTTAGTAGGACCATAGTTATATTCTTATGTCTTTCTTGATTCATGGCTCCTATGTACTTTTGGTCCTTCCTCTGCTTTCTCATAGGCGGATTAGGACCTGGATCAATTAGAATTCTGTGTTTTCTTTTTTGCAACCTCTAATGTCCATTGTTTAAAGTTCTTATCACTTCATAACCCATTTTAAATGCTATTCATTTTATTTAAAAAATTGAAATGTTCTGTGATTTTCATCCACCCCTCACCTATGTACAGCTGATGGTGCTTGTTTCTTGGGACAATGTTTGGAGCCATTTTTAAAATGCAGCATTTAAAAGGTTGTTCTAGTTTGCTAGCTGCCGGAATGCAATATACCAGAAACGGAATGGCTTTTAATAAGGGGAATTTAATGAGTCGCTAGTTTACAGTTCTAAGGCTGAGAAAATGTCCCAATTAAAACAAGTCTATAGAAATGTCCAATCAAAGACATCCAGGGAAAGATACCTTGGTT
>PVIY010002605.1:0-39107 GCA_004026745.1 Myrmecophaga tridactyla
ATGGCTGAGAGATTCCAAACAGAGTCGAGAGGTTATTCTTATGCATTAAGTAGATATCACCTTGTTGTTCAAGATGTAGCGGAGAGGCTGGAGGGAACTGCCTGAAAATGTAGAGCTGTGTTCCAGTAGCCATGTTTCTTGATGATGATTGAACAATGATATAGCTTTCACAATGAGACTCTGTGAATGTGAAAACCTTATGTCTGAAGCTCCTTTTAGCTACTATATCAACAGAAGAGTAGAACATATGGAATAAAAATAAATAATAGGGGGAACAAATGTTAAAATAAATACAGTTTGAAATGCTAGTGGTAAATGAAAGCAAGGGGTAAGGGGTATGTTATGTATAATCTTTTTTTTCTCTATTATCGTTTTATTTCTTTTTCTGTTGTCTTTTTATTTCCTTTTCTAAATTGATGCAAATGTTCTAAGAAATGATGAATACGCAACTATGTGATAATATTAAGAATTACTGATTGTATATGTAGAATGGAATGATATCTTAATGTTTTTTGTTAATTTTTTTATTAATAAAAAGTTAAAAAAGATATAAATTATATATATGTATAAAAAGATACAATATTAAAGATATTATAATAAAAAAGAACCAAATTCTGGAATTGAAAAGTCCAATAATTGAAACAGAATATTCAATAGAGGGGTTGAATAGCTGACAACATATTGTGTGATTCCAATTATATGAAAGGTCCACAATAGGCAAATTCATAGAGATAGAAAGTAGATCAGTGGTTGCCAGGGGTAAGGGGAGTGGGGAGTGACTGCTAATAAGTATAGAGTTCCTTTTTTGGGTGATGAAAATTTTCTGGAATTTGATAGTGCTGGTGGTTGGGCAACCCTGTGAATATATTAAAAACCACTGAACTGTATACTTTAAAGCATAAATTTTATGGTTGTAAATTATATCTTAATTAAAAAAAAAACCTCATTAAGACCTTCAGGCTCTTGACTGTACCATGTTCTCCTAGTTTATCTTTTCAACTCCTGGCCTCACTGCCTTCCCTATACAAACTGCCCATCTGTGCCTTTGTCCAGGGTGTTCCCTGTGCCTGGAATGACTTCCCTATTTCTACCTTTTTTGCCCAGCTAACTCCTTCCTACTTATTCTTCTAAACCAAGCACACTAATTGCCTCCAGAAAGATTTCCTGAACCTTTCCAGTGTTCAACCCTCCTTACTCTGTGGCACCTCTTAAACTTCATACACATTTTCAGGTTGTACTTTTCACACAGCTCTAGCTTCTTTCTTTGGGTCTCTGTCTCTCCTATCAGAATGAATTATTTGAGAGCAAGAATTATATCTTAAAGATTGTTGCATCTTCAGAGCCTAGAATAATTGCCATTCAGTAAATGTTTATTGAATTATAGTTGCAGTTAAAGCTTTTTATTTCATACTGCATATTGCATTGGATAACTGGTTTTTTGTTGTTGTTTCAGCAAGGAAGAGGCTGGTCCTTAATCAAAAAGTCTTTGGATTTGTTGATACAAAACTCTTCCAACTAATTTCCCTTCCCCTCTGCCAACTGAACCACACTAGCTGATTCCTTGCATGGAACCAGAGACTAAGCTGTCCCCACTGAACTCTGTCAAAATTCTAGATGTATAAGTAAAATAAATTACTCCAGTCACCACAATTATGGAAACTCTACCCCTTTTGACCTCTACCTTTGCTTGCAATTGTTTTTCTCCCTCTGAGCCTCAAGTTCAAGCTCCCTCAGTGAACACTCTGAATGTTTCAGTTAATCACCATCTTTTCTGCTTGCCAGTCCTTAGATAAATTGGCTTCCCCTTAGTCAGGTTTCCACCTCTGGCCCAGCTGTGGTCATCCTGGAAGGATTACAGAGTAAAGACCTTTAGAAGGGAGCTATAGGAATGACTGGCATTGCAAGATCTATAATATACAGTTTAGGATCTGCTTAATATACAAGTTTATATAATGCTTTTTTTTTCATTTAACCTTATTACCTGTATTTTCCAAAGTTACATATACTTCAAATATAGTTCTTGAAAACTGCTTAATACATCACTTCATGGATATATTATAATCTTCTAAATCGTTACCTTGTTGAACATTTAAGCTGTTTGCTGTAGTTTTCTTTTTTAAAAATATTTTAAGTAATGGTTTAATGAACCATCTTTTGATGTAAAGCTTTTGGGAAAAAAAAATTCCATATATATCTTGCCTAAAGTGGAATTACAGGATCAAAAGAATGAATATTTTCAAGACTCTTAATGTGTATTGCCAAAATTATGTCCAGAAGATTTATATCCATTAACCTTCCTAATAGTTTATAATATAGAATATAAATGCCACATCCTAGCTAGCACTGAGAATTATCATTGTGAAGGACCATTGTTATTTCAGTGATTCAAAAATGATATTGTCCTGCTTTAATTTGCATTTCGTTTACAATCAGAGACTGTGAACTTTTTTCATGTTTGTATTATCACTTATATTTCCTTTTTAGTGCGTTGTCAATAAAAATTCATGGAGGTTCTTTTTGTAGCCTAGAAATGGATAATATGATGGGAAATTTCATTTAAATGTATTTTTCCCCAGATTTTGTCTCTTCCCATCCCTCTGTCACACTCCCCATTCAGTTTATGAAGAAAGAGATGGTTTCAAGGAAGTAAAAGAGAAAGAAGTGAGAGGAAATGGAAAAAAGATAGGTCTTTAAAACCAAATCATATAATCTATGTCTCTGCTTTGAACCATTGCCTGGATACTTCTGGTGAGATAAGCCTTAAACCTATGAATACGACCCTTTTGAGAAGTTACTGCAAAAGGCTCTTTTTCTTAAAAGGTTCCCTTTAGCCTTTCAAACTATGATCTCTCCAGTTTGTAGTTTTCTATGACCCATCTTTACAGATTCTAAGAAGAAACATTTTGTTCACATCAGATGGACTTTAGAGATCTCGGTTTAAAAACTCCTACTGTCTGTTTCAGTTTGCTAAAGCTACCAGAATGCAATATACCAGAAATTGGTTGGCTTTTACCTTGGGGATTTATTAACTTACAATTTAGTTTTTATGCTGTGAAAATGTCCGAATTAAGTATCAACAGGATGATACCTGAACTCTGAATACAGGCTGCTGGTATCTGGGATACCTCTGTCACATGAGAAGGCACATGGCCAGCATCTGCTTGTTCTTTGTTCCCTGGTTCCCTGCTTTCGGCTTCTGGTTCCAGTGGCTTCCCTATGGTCCCTCTCTTAATTTTTCTGGGGCTTTACTAAGCTCTCTTGGCTTTTCTGTCTTTTAACCTCCCATAAGTGACTCCAGTAAAAGGATTAAGACCTACCTTAAGTGGGCTGGGTCACACCTCAATTGAAATAAGCTAACCAAAAGATCCCACCCACAATAAGTATGCACCTGCTGGTATGGATTAGAAGAGCATGGCCATATAATATATATCAATAAAAAAATAAGGAGAAACAAAACAAAAAAAACTAGAAGTAAAAATCTAAAATTGTGGAATTGTAACCCATACCAAACTCTGAAATCTGTGATACAACTAATTGTTGCAATGTGCTTTGAAATTTATTGAATTTTTGTTCATATGTTATTTTTTCACACAAAAAAAGAGAAAAAAGTCGATTGTGATGATAAATGCACAGCTATGTGATAATATTGTGAACCATTGATTGTACACTTTGGATGATTACATGGTACGTGAATATATAATATATATTAATAAAAATTTTTAAGAAAGAACATGACCTTTTCTGGGATACATAACATTCCAAACTTGCAAACTATCAGCAAAGTGAAATCCCAGAATCGAGATGTGCCTGTCTTTCCTTGTAATATATAATCAAATCCCTCACTGTGTGGTTTTTCATTATTTCAGCTTACATGAACATAAAAGGAGCTCAAGAGTTTTGAATAAAGCTCATTGCTTTACTGTTTTTATCTTTCCTTTTAAAGATTATAAAAGAAAGTCATGCTTTTTATTAAAAAATATTTTGCATAGAATTTATTCAGCATTGACAGTTTAATGTGCTAGCAAATGTGTATGTGCTTTGTTTGCTGTTGCTATTATTATTTTTGTGTTTTACTAAATGGAATCAATAGCATTTTATGACAACTATCCATTCCTACATACTGAAATGCATGGTTTAGTACTGGAATAGTTAGAGAAAGAATATCCTGTATCTTTCTGTGTTTAGGAATATTATAGCAAATAAGTCTCCCTCAGGGTTCCAGACACATCTGCCTTTATATTTCAATTTTGGGGTGGCATGTGAATTGGTGATAAGCCCAGAAAATAGTGACAGTAGCAAGGAGAGACATAGAGCAGATAGTCCAAGGCCTTTCCTGAGGATAGCTCTGGTGTAGTGGATAGTGGTGATAGTTTGAGCTGAGAAATACAGAAAGGTTGGGTTGGGGTTAGGGTGAGAGTGAGGAGAGGAGAGCGGGCAGGAAGGTAAGGATTACACTAGACAGTTAGGCTTCTCTTCCTCATTGGAAATACTCTCTCCAGCCAGGAAGTCAGGGTAGAGGGTGGAAGGTGGGGGGCATGGCAGCAACGTTTGTCTCAGGTAGCCAAGAGGTAAGATTTGGATGAACAATTTGCTTTAAATCAACCTATTAACTAACATTGGTTACCTCTGGACAAGGGAACTAGATGGCTAGCTGGATGATAGGGTAGGAAGAGACTTTATGCTGTATACTTTTTGCTTCTGGATTTTGTGCCATTTTACTGTATTAAGTCATTGGGGTTTCACAAGCTAAGGACTTAGTACTGTGTTTTTAATTGTATGGTAAGGAGCAGAATAGTAGATCTGACCTAAAATCAGGGACATTTCCAAGGAATCAGCTTTTACACATGGCGCAATCATAGCTTTTACCTGATAGATTACTGGGTCTGCTTCTAGCTTCAAACCAAGGCCCCAACCCTATAGACTAAAAAGTAATGTAGCATGATGGTTCAACTCCTGGCCCTGCTGTTCATTAGTTATGGTCACGTAATCTCTCTGTGATTCAGTTTTCTAAGTTAGGGATGATAATAACAGTACCTACCTCACAGGGTGGTTGTACATGAATGCATATTAAGGATCTTTACTGTAATTTTTTTAACGTTTTTTATTGTGAAATATAACATATATATAAAAAAACAACAAATATCCAATTACACTCCAACAAGTAGTTATAGAGCAGTTTAAAGCTTGGTATGGGTTACAATTCCACGATTTTTCATGTTTTCTTCCAGCTGCTCCAACGCACTGGAGGCCAAAAGAAATATCTATAATGATTCAGCAGTCATGCTCATTTGCTAAATCCTATCTTCTCTGTTATACTCCTCCTCCTCTTTTTTTTTCTTTTTTTTTGTGATAGATAACATATATACAAAAAAGTAATAAATTTCAAAGAACATTGCAACAATTAGTTGTAGATCAGATTTCAGAGTTTAGTATGGCTTATAATTCCACAATTTCAGGTTTTTACCTCTAACTGCTCTAAGGAACTGGAGACCAAAAGAAATATCAGTGTAATGATCAGCAATCATAATCATTTGCCAAATCCTGCCTTCTCTGTACAACTCCACCATCAACTCTGATCTTTCTCCCATTCTTTAGGGGTATTTGGGCCATGCCTATTCCAACTTTTTCTTGGTAGAAGGGGCTGTTGATAATATGGGATAGGGGAATGGAAATAGTTGATGCTCTGGAGAGCCTGGCCCCTTTGCATTTCAGGACTTATCTGGTCCAGGGACCCATCTGGAGGTTGTAGACCTCTGGAAAGTTACCCTAGTGTATGGATCTTCACAGAATCTTAGATAATGCCTTAGATATTCTTTAGGATCAGCAGGAATGGTTTTGGTTGGGGGTTGGTAAGTTTTGATAAATAGCAATGTCTAACTGAAGCTTGCATAATAGTGACCTCCAGAGTAGTCTCTTGACTCCACCTGAACTCTCTGAGCCACTGACAACCCATTTGTTATACTTTCTTTTAGTCAGGATGGCATTGTTGATCCCATGGTGCCAGAGCCAGACTCATCCCTGGGAGTCACCTCTCATGCCACCAGGGAGACTTTCGCCCTGGATGTCATGTCCCACACAGGCAAGGGGGCAACAGTTTCATCTGCAGAACTGGGCTCAGAGAAAGAGAGAGAGAGACCTCATCCAGGCAACAAAAGTGGTGTTCCGGAGGTGACTCTTAGGCATACCTATAGGTAGGCTAAGCTTCTTCGCTACATACAAAAGCTTCACAAGAGCAAGCCTCAAGATCGAGAGCTTGACCTATTGATTTGGATGTCCCTAATGTTCGACACAGTATCTAGGGTTTCTCCATTGGTAAATATAATTTTTATTTGAGTACAAAATTGAGGAAAAGACTTCAGCTTCCTAGTGCTGAACCTCTTCACTATGCTGTTCATAAATGATAATAATAGCTAAGATTTAATGAGCATTTACTATATTCCAGGCACAGTGTTAATTACCTTACATACATTCTCATTGAATCTTCTCATTCAATCCCATGAAGAAAGAACTATCATTAGCACCATTTTACAAATGACAACACAGAGATTAAGTAACCAGCCCAAGGTCACACAACTAGTAAGTGGTGGAGTCAGGATTTGAACTCGTTTGACTTCTGAACCTCTACCTTTTACTGACAATTCAGCAAGTAGAACTGTCAGTTCACCTAGCAGAAAACAATTTAAATGGCCAAAAGCATGCCTACGTCCCCACTGATCCCCTCACCCTCACCCTACCCCCATTCTCCCTTGCCCATCCCTCTGCTGTTTCCTCTGTATTTTCCCACATGTTCACAGTTGCATTTTCCTATGATTAGCATTATCAATCAAGTCATTCACTGCTCTTTTTAAAACTTAAAAATACCATTATTTTTCTATATCTTAATGGTTTTTAACTCTCTGTTCTCTCAACCTAGTTCCATAAGCACACTAACCCCCAAAAGCACAAAGCACAACACTTTCAGGTCAATCTCTTTGAAGTTAGAAAGTTTGGTTACATTATCAAAGATTAGTGTTTTCTAATTAAAACACCCCTTATGAGAAGGAGGTTCTCGAACTGAACTTCAGTTTTACAAATGCAAACAGCTAGGGAGTAAGGTGATGAGGAAACCAGGTGAGTGACGTAGCTACCATTTTCCATCCCACTATCAAGTGGTGCAGATGTTTCCAGAGAGCTCAGTCAGGACTGAAAGTGCCGGTGATGATATAATTATAATTCATTTTGATTGACCATGTCTTTTGTGTGAAGCCCACTGATAGATGCCATAAACCTGCCATAGTCATGATCTAGTCCAGGGGATTTGAAGGTGACAGTTGATTCCCAGGCATGGGGGACCCTGATGTGTTGGACATCTGTTGAAAAAGAATAAGTGACTATACAGGGAATGCTTGTATGAAAGACAACTTTTAGGGATTCCCCTGCTCATAGTTTTTTTTTTGAGACATATGCCTTTAGTGCTCATTAACCCAGATACCTCTGAGAGATTCTGCCAAAACTAAATCTCTTATTCGAGATGTATGTAGATAGCCTTGTATAATCATGAGGAGAAAGAACAAGCTGGTAGGTGTTTCTGAAGAGAGATGAGCAAAAGGTCAAAGAGTTCAAAATGTAGGTCCATGTCACCTAGAGAATGGATGACCAGCATGTCACACACACCTCATCATCGTTCACCTCCTCTTATTCTTCTGCTTCTGCTTCCACTTCAAACAATGAATTTTACTGTATTATACCTCAACAAAACAAAACAAAATAAAATAAAATAATGGTATGCGGTCCCATCCTAAGATTCTGAATGAATTGGCATTAAAGGAAATCCAGGACTGGATATTTTAATTATATCTCCTAAGTTATTCTAATTTGTAGCCAGGAGAACCCTTGTATTAGAGGAAGCAAGCCAGGTGGAGAAGGTGCTCAAAGGGAGGGGACTTTTCTGTGTTCACACCTTTGGCACTCAAAAATGCAGGTCTCCCCCCAGCCCAGCTCCTCCCCAGGGATCCTCTTCCTTCTGGCTACACTCTGCTTCCCTGCTTCTCTCCTCATCCAAACTATCCTCAGACCCAACTCATGAAGAAAGATATGCTAAAGACTACACTCCTTCTTGAGTCCTCAGCAGACATCACTAATAAAGCAGGATATGTGAAAACTGCTAAGACTGTCTGTGGCCTCAGAATCTGTTTTCAGTTCAGGGCTCCAGGGGCCCACTACATCCTTCAGAGCTGGCCCTCCTTCAGAAACTGTGCCCTCCCTGACCTAGTTTTTCCAATTAATTGGGGATACCATACTAAGTATTTTGAGCTGTATTCCCTGCACTTCCTCCTGCCACCTTGCCTCAGCTCCTAGTACTCCTTTCCCAAAGTGCCCTTTATGCCCTTCACTTGTTCTGACCCTCTGAGATCCTAAAACCTCAAAGACAAACTTTCCCAAAGGCACTGACAAGTAGGAACAACACTCAGTATATTAATAACTGATTCAGCACAGGTGCTGGTCAACCAGAATGGCTCCTCACCTACAAACCATCACACACACAGAGGGCCCACATGCTAGGTGCATCACCTCAGAAGAGCACAGAAGCAGGCCAGATAGTCACTGTTTTCATTTGCTGATGCAGCTGGAATGCAATATACCAGAAATGGGATGGCTTTTATAAAGGGGATTTATTGTTACAAGTTTACAGTTATAAGGCCATAAAATTGTCCAAATTAAGGCATCCAGAGAAAGATAACTCGACTCAAGAAATGCCAATGGCATCTGGTACACTTCTGTCAGCTGGGAAGGCATGTGGCTGGTGTCTCTTGGTTCTTTGGCTTCTGGTTTCAAAAACCTTCCCCAGTTGTGTTTCCTTTCTGCACCTCCAATTGTCAGTGTCTCTGTCAGCTCTGATGCTTTTTCCAAAACGGTCCCCTCTTGAAGGACTCCAATAAGCGACCCTATCTTGAATGGGTAGAAACACATCTCCATGGAAACCATCTAATCAAAAGGTCCCACCCCAAATTGGGTGTGTTGCATCTCCATGGAAACAACCTAATTAAAGAGTCTGACCCAAGCAATAGGTCTCCCTCCATAAGACTGGACTAGGATTAAAAGGGCATGCTTTTCTGGGGTACATAATACATTCAAACCAGCACAGTTGCAATCTTCAGGCAGCATTTGAAAGATATGCCAACCTGTATACTTGATAAAAACAAAGCCATCTGGACACTTCGAAAGACTGGTGGATTAATGTGACTGCTCGGTTCTGATTGTTAGCCTTTGTGCTGACAATGCCCAGCACATTCCTCCTCCTTATGAAGGTGTGGTGGGTTGAATTATGTATTCCAGAAAAGAGAAAGTAAAACATGTTCTTAGCCTTAATTCATTCCTATGCGTGTGAACCCAATGTAAATAAGACCATCTGAAGATGCTATATTTACTTGGGATATGGCCAACAGAATCAGGAAGGATCTTAATCCTATAACTGGAGGCATGGAGAGGAGCTGGAAGCCATAAATTAGTGGAAATCCGGAAGAGAAAGAAGTCACCACCATATGCATCGACATGTGATGGGAAAGCCAAGGAACCCAAAGGATAGCCAGCAGCCAGAACACTATCCACCTAGGAGGAAACAAATCTTCTAGCCTCTGAACCAGTGAGGCAATAAACTGTTGTCAAACCAACCCATTGTATGGTATTTTCTTTAGGATCTGGGAAACTAAGATACAAAGATATGAACAAGGGCCTCCTCTCTTGCATCATTAGAATTACTGGTTACCATTCCTCTCCCACCTCAACCCCCTAGAATTCTCCACAGATGAGGAGTCTTCTCTTTGCCTATTTTTTATACTGAAGCATATCCAGAAAACAAGTGGTTATTTGGCAACTTGTGCCATTCTCCCCCAATATATAGGGTCAGAAAGGACTGCCCTTCATCTCTGTCAGTTGAAATGAAAAATAATAATAATATTCCAGCAAATGAATTATTATTTCCCACTCAAATGAAATGTGAGTAATTTAGAACTGTTTCCCAATGTGTGTTCCTTGGGTTTTTTTTTCTGAACCAAACCCCTTGGTTTGCTTGTTAAAATATTGATTCCAGAACCCTATCCGAGACCCACTGAATGTGACCCTTTAGCCGGGAGGGCCAGGACTCTATAATTTTAACTATCATTTGCAGAGCTGGGGCATAGGGGCTTTTAGTTGTTCTGCCCAAAGACTTGGCCTTCCCTTGGACTGATTTAATAACAATGAAATTTGAAAATTCTGAGCAGTGGCCCTTTTTTTTTGTCATCTTCAGAGTAGAATTTAATCACAGATAAAGTATCAGACTTAGAAATAAATGCAGGTCCATATGTTGCTGAATATAAGGTTTGCTGGTTGCAGCCCTGGAGGACAAATGACTTGTTTCTTTGCCATTCAATCCAATCCACATCAATTATTCCTATGGATAGACAGGGAGAATCAAGGATAGACGATACCAAAGAAAAGATAATCCAAAATATTTTACTTTCAGCTCTAAAATGCACTCAGGGTCACAGTGTCACTCAGGCAATTGGTCTCACTTTGTCCCTGGCCTTGGGAACCCATCAGACTCCCTTGCAAACGCAAAAGATAGGAAGGAAGCTGTTGGTGATTGAGCCCTGTCCCCCACAAAAGGCATGTTCAGGTCCAAAGCCCTGGTCCTGTGGTGTGAACCCATCTGTAAATAAGACTTTTGAAGATATTATATATGCTCCCAAACTGAATCAGGTTGGGCCTTAGTCAAATGTGGCTGAAATCTTTATAGCAAAGGAAATTAAGCACCAGAAGAGAGAAAGCGATGTGGAGGAGGAGAAGCAAGAAATCAATAGAATCTGGAAGTAAAAGAAGACTCTGCCACGTGCACTACCACGTGCGTTGCATTTGATGGAAAAGCCGAGGACCAAGGATCAGAGGCAGCCGGTCCCAGAATGCCACAATTTTCAGGGAGAAAGCTTTGCCTCGCTGACACCTCAATCTGGACTTCTGGCAGCCTCAAAACCATGAGCCAATAAATTTCTTTGGCTTATGCCAACCCATTGCATGGCTTTTGTTTGAGCAGGCAGGAAAGTAATACAGACACCCTGGCTTTCATGGATTGATCAGGGCTGTATCTGTTAACAAGTCCATGTGCTCCTAAAGTCTTTAACATTGTCTTTTTAGGTGTATGAATAAAAATTCCAGTTCCTTAATAGCCTTTGACTGATACCAAAAGTACTTTCCAGATTAAAACTATGTATCTTAGAGTTTTGCAGTTTTATCTGGTGAATTAGATTAATAAGATGGAAAGACTGTGGACTTTTAACTCATATAAGCAGTTCAAATCTCGACTTTGCTCGTTACAACTGGGGAACCTTGGTAAGTGATTTAACTTTGCTGAACTTCGGGTCCTACCATTTTAAATGGCATAATACTTCTTACCTAATAAAGTTATTAAATGGATTTAATGTAATATGTATATGAAAGTACAAACAGTTCCTGGGATACAGTATACACTTTGTAAATGTTAGTGTCATTCCATTTAAGAAGGTGGGTAAATTTCCAAAGCTTAGCATTATCTGGGCTAGCCAAAGTAAGTTAATCATTGACTGACAAAACCAGGTCACAGAAGATCTAGGAAACAATAACAGGGTTGTCCTTCGGCACAGTGTTTCCAAGCAGACTTTGGAATTTTATGGATGAATAAAAGTGAAAAAAGAAAAAGAAAAAGAATCTTGAAGGCAGATGTATTAGTTAGGGTTCTCTAGAGAAACAGAATCAACAGGGAACACTTGCAAATATAAAATTTATAAAAGTGTCTCACGTGACCGCAGGAACACAGAGTCCAAAATCCACAGGGCAAGCTGCGAAGCCGACGACTCCGATGGAGGGTTTGGATGAACTCCACAGGAGAGGCTCACCAGCCGAAGCAGGAATGGGGCCTGTCTCCGCTGAGTTCTCCTTAAAAGGCTTCCCATGATTAGATTTAGCATCACTAATTGCAGAAGACACTCCCCTTTGGCTGATTACAAATGGAATCAGCTGTGGATGCAGCTGACGTGATCATGACCTAATCCTATGAAATGCCCTCATTGCAACAGACAGGCCAGCGCTTGCCCAATCAGATAAACAGGTACCACAACTTGGCCAAGTTGACACATGTCCCTAACCATGACAGCAGACATATTCTGTATCTTAATGCAAGGAACATTAAAAAATAACATATTAATATCATTTTATTAAAAATCTAAAAAAATAGGAAGGACATTATCTCAGAACAAACAGCTGGGGCAATGATATGCACACTCACACAGGCACACAATGTCGCATTCATCCTTATCTTTCTCACTGGCTATAGATCAGATGAGCGTGAACTCAGTGCTCTGGAGAACCGCTGTTATAGATGTGATACCAAGTGTCTCTTCTGGGGCCCAGAGCACCATGACTCAGAGCCGTACTCTAAACATCATCTGTGGGACACAGCAAGGGAGCGGCTGCAGACCCTGCCTACATGTCCAACCTCGACGTGCACATGTCCAGGCAACTGGGATGGTAACACTGGCTAATTCCAGCAGGATTTTGCCAAATTAAATAGTGACAAGTAATGTGCCACAATACTTAGTGAAAAAAAAACTAAGCTATAAGGGGATTAAGTGAATCTTTTGTTTGTTTATACTGATTTAGTGGTGAAGACAAGATGAGAAACCATATTTTAAAGTTGGGCCCAATGTTCAAAGATTTGAGAGCAATCTACCCAAACGAGGCAACTGCAAATCTCCTAGCATCAATCTGGTCAGCTAAAAAAAAAAAAGGTGTTAATGTCTTTTTTTTAGTCCCAAGAAAATGTATACTCTATGAGCCAATTATTTAAAGAAAAGATTACATGTGAGTGATTCTTTTTTGATGGAAGTAATAGCTATTTAGAGAATATAACAAATGTTTAGAAGCTGATAAAATCACCATCACAAAATCCAAAAAATATCTCAAATATATTAATTAATTGCTGATACACCTTGCTACTCCTTTTTGTCTGTCTGTTTTACATATAAGGGAAATGGGCATTATTGACATCAAGAAAGTTGCATTTAAATTAAGGAGTTTCGAGCTTTACTAAGAAGCAGAGTGTGGGAAGCGAGTAGGTACATCCTTAGAGGAGGGAACTGAGGCCCAGAAAGGAAAAGTGGATTCTGTTCCTTCTTCTGCCAAAGTTTCATTTTGAGAAGGAGGCAAGTCTCAGTTTTCCTATCTCAATCTAGTATTTAAACCAATGCCCTGCATATTTGAAAGGCTGATATCAGCAATGTTTGCCCAAACGCAAAGTAAACTGCTTTAAATTTACGTGAAGCAAGGTTACGTACCGAGCCAAAGCGTCACCTGTTCACAATAGTCCTAGGCCCAGCTGGTGCTTTTGGGGGTGATGACGCTTTCAGCTGCTGGTGTCTGCCCTCATGTGCAAGGTGAGCAACACAGGTGAAGATGAAAGACAAATGTTACCTGTTCAAAAATATCTCCCCTATCAACATATACTCGAGCCTGAAATCCCCACTATTCTTCTCTTCTTTGGACTAAGACAGGACTTTCATTCATTTGTTCATCCATGTGTTTGTTCAAAAGCTATGCATTGGCTCCCTGCTGTGCGCCAGGCACTGGGTTTGCAGTGGTATACTGGGGGTCGGTGACCTCTGCTGGGGGAGGTGGACATCAAACACACACACATAAAGGACACTCCATGGTACGATCTTTGGAGGAAAAGAGAATTGCCAAGGGCTGAACTGGGTTAAGGGATTTGAAGTGGAGACTGCAGAGTAGGAGATAATTGAGTGCTGAGTGGGGGGAAAGCTTTCGTGTGCATGGCAGCAGCTCCAGCAGAAGGCCTGGGACAGCGACAAGCTTGATTTGTTCCAGGAACTGCCCTTGAGGCTGAAGCAAGGAGTATAAGAGGGAATGTTGTAGGAAATGAATTGGAGATTTTACCAGAGTCTGGTATCTCTAGACGGTAACTTTGTAATTCAATAATGTGACCTTGACTATAACAAATTCAGACACTGGATAACTTGGCGTGAATGAATGCATCTGGTTGGCTAGCCTTAGTGGGGAGTGACAAAGGAAAGTGGGATTTGATGGAGGTGGAAGGAGAAGGTAAGGACTGGAAGGGGGACTTGGGTAGGTGCTTGGTCTCTGCAATGGGCCAGGGCAGTGGGTAGAGACGGGTACAGCAAGGGGTGGGAAAACTAACGGGGAGCCAGGACTCACCCAACGTCACAGCTGAGTCACCCACTGGACTGCGGGCTCAGCTGCTTAATCATCCATTTGCCTTTGTCGTCTCAGAGCTGAGAGAACCAAGGAAATCGTCTGGTCCCGGGGGCTCATTTTACAGTTTGGATTTGCAGCTCGAGTCAGTTCAAGCCCACAGATGGGTGGTGGAACCCGAAGCCAGTTTCCTGACTTTCAGTCCAAGGCTCTTTTTCTAACCTGCTGTGTTGCACCCACCAGTCTAATTGCGTATGACATTCTCTACACAGTTGGAATCAGCTCTCAAGGAGAACTGAGTCATGTATAGTCACATAATAGGTGCCCAAGACATAATGGTTGAAATAAATAATTTTACTGCATCCATTTTTCCTTTAGACCGAACCAGGCAACTATAGTCTCATGCTGACATGAACCTGTGTTTCATCAACATTCTTCCCAAGGCTTCCTGTTTTGCAAGTTGAAAACAACATTTTGGGTAGAGAATATTTAAAGAAATGGAATAAATGAAATGCGTCATTATACCCTGCCAAGAAATTGACTGGAATTTGAAATAGGTTTCTTTTTTTAAAACTAAAGGTATTGAGATCTTCAGTATGTGGGAGAAAAGCTGGAGTTAAGTGAAAGCAAATAATAGATTATTTCACTTAAAGGAGAGATTATGGTGGAGAAAAACCTAAAATCATTTATGTTCGATATCAAGATAAAGGAGATGTAGATACCAATAGAATGGCAGGAATTAGTAAAATGTTGGCTCTGAATATCTTTTTAGAAATATAAAGAACAACAGAAGGAGATGGCATAAAAGGCATTTCCCTGAGAATACATTAACATAAAGTATGCCTGTGTGTGTGTGTGTGTGTGTGTACATACTCCCGAAACAGGAGCACAGTGCCATTTCCATGGAAACGGGGGAGGGGGTGGAGTTTCTTGCCATGAAGCAATCTTCTTAGATTCAGACACACTTAAAGATCCTTGTACCGAAAGCTATGGGGGAGATATTTTGAAACCCAAAGAAAAATTATTCTAATATTCTTTAAGATGACTCCCAAGGGCTCAGACTATAATCCCTGCCTGCTCCAATCACTCTCACAGGTTGGCCCTGTCTGCTCCCTCCAAGCTGAGCTTCGGGGACATTTTCCTATATTGCCCTCTGTTTGTTTCCCTAGATCCAGCCTGCGACAACCTCAGCACTGCTACCATCTACTGTACCCCTTGGGGGTCTCTCAAATCCGGGGGTAGAATAGAACAATTATCATTGCTCCAGAAAAGAAACTTACAGGCTCTTTACATATTAAGTTTTTGTCATTAATTCCTGTGTCTGTGTGTGTTTAGTAGGGAGAAGGGTACAAAGACTCAGCATGAAATTATTTTTAAATATGGGTAATTTGACAAATATTTCCCAGGTTCTCACAGTCCTTGGTCTGTAATTTCTGACTTCCTTTTGAGATGGTTAAAAAAAAATAAGGAAGATTTAACTTTCAGCCCTCCATTTTTATTCTTGAACACTTGGATCACAAGCCTTTCCTTTTCTTCTGATCCCACCTTTGGATGTATATGACTTTCAAAATAAGAATAAATATCTCTTTTGCCTTAAGTGAGCAAGCTGGTTTTCCAAAGCCTTGCCCTGCCAGGGATGATTTGCTCACAGACTTTTAATGTAATGTCTAGCAGTGGCTCCTTATTGAACTTTTATTATTTCTAATAGTTCTTATAGAGAACAATAATAATAATGTTTTCGCTTTCTAATATTTACACCACTTATTTCATTTTTTTTTGTCTTTTAGTGGCTGCAACTTCCAAAATAATGATCCTGATTAATAAGAGCGCCCCCAATGTTGAAACTTCTTTTGAAGAGAATACGTTTAAACATTTATCCCTAGTGGTTTCCTCTTAGGAAACTTGCATCATATGTCTTTTTAACAGACAGTCTGATATTGGCTGCACAATTTGCCAATGGGCAAGCGGGAAAGTTTGATCTTCTAGCAAGATCCTGAGGCTCAGAGCATAATCCCCTCTCAGAGTCCACATTTACGCATGAGCTCTATGGAGGAGAACGCTCCCTTAATACAGGGCCATCAAGCATACCACTGAGCTGAAAGCAAGATCTACATCCAACCAGCAGCATTAAAGATGGTATGCAGCTCAATAAAGAATAATGCCACGCAGAATCAAAAGACAGTCAATTCGTCAAGGGCAGAAGCTTTGCTGAGGGGACAAAGGCAAAGAAGATAAACGGCCCAGAGCTGGCATGCCAGTGCCAATCAGTAGATACTGTTGGTGCTCAGCCCCTGTCCATACTCACCCAGGATGAAGGATCAAACCACGCTCCAATCAGTCTTAATAGCAAAACATTTCCTCTACTATATAGACAGGTTAAATGAAAAAAAAAAAAAAAAGCCAAGGATGATCGCCTTCCTCATTATGTATAACTCCTCTTCCCCTCTTGAGACAGGGATGTTAAATTCATTTGGCCCCTTCTGGGTTCCAAATTTGTATCTTGTAGAGGAAGCATGTAAGAAAAACGCCACTGTCCTCTGAATGCTCATAATAACAAGCTGTCTTCAGTCATAAAGGAACAAGATCAGGAACCACTAAATAACACACACGTTCCTTTGCTTTCCTTTCTCCTGTTATTTGCACATTCCAATGGATTAAAACAGTTAGAATTCAGCTTAGAAAACAAAGAAGCAATGGTTCCTAAAATACTGTCACTCTTTCTATGGACTGTACTCGTGGCAGAATCACGCGGGCTAAGTCATAAATGATGTGGCTTTGCTAGCAAGGCTTGTTTTATTTGCATGAATACATTGAGTTTAATGAGATAAGGAATAAAAACAAGGAATTTATTATGTTTTCTAGTTTTATAATTGCCATGCTTTCTGTTGGGTCATTATTAAGGCTAGCTCATTCCTATCTGGTACTATTTTTCAGTATTTTAAGTCATGTCATGTGTTCCTGTGTTCTGCTCTTTTATGAAAACAGCTGTCTTTTCACCAGCACAGTTAGACTCCTGATTTGGTAACTGGGCAGAGTGGCTCTGCCATCCAAGTCCACACAGCGTCGGAGCACTTACCAGCACCTCCACTGGCAGCCCCTGGGCAGGGACACGGCTACCTCTGACCTGGGTACTGCTGCAGCCTCCAGCCAGCTCTCCCGCCTTTGCCTCCTTCAAGTCCATTCTCAGTACAGCCAGAGGGGTCCTTGAGAACAGAAGTGAGAACATGTTCCTTCGCTCAGAGCCCTTCCTGGGCTCTCCATTTCACAGAGTAAAAATCAGCGTCATTACAAAGGCCAAGAAGCCCCTCTGATACCTGGTCCCCTGTACACTGGGGCCACCTCTTCGGTTACGGTCCACTTGGTTCCCTGTCCCACGGCTCTGGCTTCTTGCTGTTTTTTCAGCATGCTGGGCATCGCCTGTCCCCCTGCCTGGACTGTTCTCCCCTATGTAAAGGCACGGCCACTTCCTTCACGTCCTTCAATGACTCACTCACGTAGCACCCTCCCAACGAGGCCTGCCCTGACCACCTTATTTCACAGCAGGTCCTGTCCACCTACCTCTTCCCTGTGCTCTAAATTTTCCTTTCTCCATACAGCTTATCACTTTCTAATATGCCACAGTATATCCTTGAATATATCGCATTTATTGTCTGCCTCCCCCTGTGGAATGTAAGCCCCAGGAGGGTAGAGAGCTTTGTTGATTCACTGAGGGAGCCCCTAGCGCCAAACAGCACCTGGCACCTAGTGCCCACTCAGGAAATATTTGTTGGAAAAAATTGAATGCATTCCTAGTCTCTAGAACTATTCCTGACACATAGTAGGCTCTGAATAATTGTTGAATGTCTCTCCCTGTGGCAGGAATAGGACTAAAAATCAAAATTGTGTGTGTGGGGTGGTCCCCAGCATAGCATCAGGACCCAGAAGATGCAGGCTCTGCAGCTGAAGGCTCGGACCTGGGCTCCGCCGTGCCCTGCCCACTCCTGGCAAATTATTTCACCTTCCCAAGCCCTGGTGTTCTCATCAGCAAACCAGAGATCATAGCTGTCCCTCCTCTGTAAGGGGGTTATGTTCTCAAATAATACAGTTAGTATGTGCTCAATAAATTTGAGCTAATATTTTTAGGAGGCCCTCCTCTCTCACGTGCCCTTCCCAGGGAAATAACCTCAGCACCCTTTCTTACCCCACAGCATTATTCAGCGGCAAAATAGAAAACACCTTAAATGAAAAGCATTTCGTAAGCCATTTAAAGCACTCTACAAATGCTAGGGATTAAGATTATGTTTCTTTTGAATCCCCATAATAAACCACGCAGTGCTGGGCAGATGAGGTGCCCAGTGAAAACTCTTGATTGGTCACTCAGTGGAGGCGGTTAAGGGACAGTCTTAAGTTCCGAAAAAGAAAAATAAACTTGGCTCTAATCAATAGCTATTTTCATTTCTGAGCCGTAGCCCGTTTCCTGAGGCATCCCGGAGGCAGGAGGATGACTACAGCTGTATATCAAAGCCCTCCTCCTCGCCCCTCTTCCTCCCCAGGCTGCCAGAAAGTTTGCTTGCAGTGAGAGCACCACCATATCGCCACATGCAAAATTTGCAGTCTGCCCCATTGGGTGGCTTCTGCACACAGACTGTGTGGAAAGCATTAAACTGTCTGCAAGTAGATTATTTACAGAGCTTCTCTCTTCCAGAGCTGCTGCTGTGTGTGGCAACCCTGAGCCTCTTCGCCCTCATGCACAGTTTTTCTCACACTTCCCACACTTCCCACGGAGACTCTTTGTTTGCAAACAGCATTGGCTACACTCGGCACTTCCCTTACCTGGCACAATTCTCTCCAATCCATACAAGAAACAGCCCTCGGGGCATACCAAGAGTGAAATAAGATTTCCGCTCAAAGCTAGTAACCTTTCTCTAAGGTGGTGTCACATCCAGACAGAAAAAATAAATGTGCTATTTCTTCTTATAAATAGTGTTGGATGATCAGAGGTGAATCTGTCAGATAGACTTTTGACACAGGAAGGATCAAGGTATGATTGCATTTGAGTATAACTTGCAGGGAAAACAGCATCTAACTGCATGAAAGAGAGAAAACAACAGCCAGCTGCTGCTCTCATGATTATTTAAATATTCATCTTCAGTCAAAAGCCCTTCATTGTTTCATTACAATTGAAATTTCATTGCCGCTACATTTTCCACTGGCCTCCCCTGTCTGCAAACTGAGGAGAAGAAAGAAATTCATAAGGCAGCAGGACCCACTTGGGTTCTAAACGTATTGTTTGCCTATAGACATCAGCAGCCTGAAAAACTCCAGGCAAGGAATGTCGAACTGACAACACTGTAATTCTATTGTTCTCGCTGGAAATACTTTTCAACACACCCACAAAGGCCAGCCAGATTCTGTTTTATCAGTGTTTTACTAAGAGACAACGGGATTGGTGGTTAACTTGTGAGCACTGGCCATTAAAGAAAACCATTCTGGGAGAGTTCAGTTTATAAAAGAGTAAAATAATCCATCATCCTGAAAAAAAACTTGTTCTAACACTCTGTGCTGACAGTCAATGTTTATGCTAGGGGCTGAATATTTATATAATAATCCATATAGTGCTTTATGCTTTTCAAAACATTTCTGCCTCTGGTATGTCATAGGACACCCAAGGACTCTGTGAGGGAAGCAAGGACAGTTTGCTCATCCTCATTCTACAGATGAGAAAACAGGGTCTCAGGAAGATGGAGACCCCGTTCCCGGTATTTTACCTTCGAGCGCCTGTCTCTTAGTTGTCTTGTCTGGAACATTCCTCCTCATCCTTTAAAGCCTGAATACAATGTCTCCCTTTCTCTGTAGTTTTTCCTGTTCCCCTCTGCCACTCATGCCCACCTTCAAAACACACCCTTACAAATTAATTCACTTAACCAGTATCAACGAACAATCGCCTTGTGTGCCAAGGGCAGGAAATGAGAAGAAAATCCAGGATCCTGCCAGCAAGCTTGCAGTGGGTCTGGTGAAACACAACACCTAACTGTTGGGGTCTCCAAGGGGCAACTGTTGGGGTTTCTAAGGGGGCCAAGAAATAAGTAGCCCTCCCTCATCATGTCCAAATTCTAAACTCATTGAGAAATAAATCAGAGTATCCGGCAGACAGCACGTAAAACATATCATCCAGTATTACTGATAAAGGGGAAGGAGAAGGATGTAGCAAGGCGGAAGGGTCAAAAGGGCCTGCTACGGAAGCCCGGCATGACCTCCCCACCCCGCCGGGTCGCGGGCAGGGCTGGCCTTGGACAGTCTCTCCGAAGCGCCAGGGTGGGGAGGGGCCGCCCCCTGCCTGCCAGCTGCCGCCCACCAAGGCCGAGGGAACAGCTAAGCGGAGCCTGCTCAGCCCTTCCCCCAGATTGACGGCTCTGATCACAATAGGAGTGAGTAAGGCGGCCCGCGGTTTGGGGGGAAATCCTAATGATTCCCACGAATTTGAGGATTCCCACAATTGGAGATGACGGGAATCTCTCCTCAAGGAAAGCAATGAAGGGGGCCAGGCGTTCCCTCTAACGCTGCTCTGACTGGGGCTCACAGCTCGCCAGCTGGGGATTCTCAAATCCACCCCCTGGGCAGCACGTCCCGCGCGGCCGGGACTCTGGGGCAGGGCCCTCTCGTCACTCAGCGCCCAACACGAGGCCAGGGGCGGAGGCCACGCCCATTGCTGCTTACTGACTGGCAGGTGTGACGCAGTGACTCATTCCAGGTCGCCGAGAACCGGGCCAGAGCTCTGCCTCCTGGTTGAGTGCTGTTTCCACCCTGTGCTGCCTTAGTAGTTTTACGATTACACACGCATACCAACAACAACAACAAAAGAGAATGGCTAACACTAATAATAGCTAATGCGTATGAAATGTTATCTATGTGGCAAGCATCCCGGGGTTTACACAAACGTTATCTGCCTGTACTCCCCCACACACACTTTGAACTAGGGACTGATGTTCCCTCATTCTAGGGGTGCAGACACTCTTGTTCAGAGAGGTTCAGCAACTTGCCCAAGGCCACACAGCTAGAATGTGATAGAGGGAAGATTCAAGCGCTGCTTCCTACCTCTTCTCTTCACTCTCATATAGAAAAGGAAAGCAACCCAAAGGCTAAACATTTACATATATAAAATATCCATGGGTATTTGCTTCACTTGGCTTCCCTGGGCTTCGCTTTTGTAATGAGGGAACTTCAGCTAGATTTTCTCTTAGGGCCCTCCTAGGCAGTGACATACCCATTGAATTTGCCAGAAGAGCAAATCATTTTTAAACCTCTTCCCCTCTATAGAATAAAATTATTTTCAGTAATAATTATGTATTAATCAGAAATTAGCACTAACTTGTTGATTTGTTCTTATTTTTTAAAAGTGAACACATAACAATTTTAAAGACTAATTTCATTGCAAAAAATTATTCACACACAGTAAAGTATTTCACATATTAACTAAAATTTGCATTCCCCAAACCAAAATGTCCTATTTCACGATAGCTGTCTGAACTAGAAATACAAATAAAAATTCCAAGTAGTCAAATAGAATGACAGAATTAAGATAACTTGTTTTATTTCAGTCTTTACAGTCACTGAGCTATCGGTGTCCATTTTGAATCTACTGTTCACAGGCAGGCTGGTGACTGTCTCCAGGGCTTGGGACACAAGCTGCACAAAGCAGGTCTGAACGATCCCAAATCATCACGAGCTGAGTCTGTATGTGTTAGAGGCCATACATAAACTGGAAATTCTCCAACAGAAGACAATGTTTTCTAAAGAATACGTAATAAAAATATGCTAATTTGAAGCTTACAGATCTATTAATTAAACTCAATAATAACTGCAGCAATCATTGTGAATTTAGGCAAAGAAAAGATAATTTGGAGGGGGCTCTTCTACTACTGACATTGTTCAGAAGTGTTGGCATATGGTGATAATAAGAAAGCAGGCAGTTTTTTATTTTACTTGGGTATTTTTTCCATGTTTTAATTAATTTGTAGGTTTATAGAAAAAATCATGCATAAAATACAGTTTCCGTGTATCATTGGGTATTTTTTAATTACTTTTTAAATTCTCCACAGACAATGTTCCCTCTTGTTGTTGAGCCTACAGCAGACCCCACCCCACCCCCACCCCCACCCAACACCCACTCTTGGTCGGCTGCTGCTTCCAGTTATAATAGTTTGCGGATTTTAGCAGACTGATAACAACTTGGTTTTCAAGAGTTTCAACAGCTATGGTTCGATAGATTTTAGTTCTGGGCTAAGGGAGAAAAAACACAATCAATATTAATAACAGCTAATACTCACTGCCTGTGTACTTTGTGCTAGGCACAGGGCCAAGTGCTTTATGTGCATTATCTCTTCTTTTCTTCAAAACGCACCCTCAGGAGATATGTGCTATTATTATCACCAGTTTACAGATAGGAGAACTAAAGCTTAGAGAAACTTCTCCAGGGTCGCCTAGCTAGTGAGCGTTAGAGAAGGGATCTGTGCCCAGCAGCCTGGCTTTAGGGCCCAGAAGCTTAATAAGCTCCAGCTCAGATACCTTCTCCTGTGGGTCCACCTACCCCATACCCATAAAAACAATAGGCAGCAGCTGTTTGGAGGCTCTTTCCAGTGCCAGGAACTGTAACTACACCATCATATTTAACCCTCACAGTAGCCCTGCAAGGGAGTTCTTTGGTTTCTGTAATAGGACACATTCATCAAGGGCAATTATGTCAAGATTACAAAACCAGCAAACAATGGATTCAAATTTAGGCTTTTTCTGTTATCTCACAATTCCCGCCTAAGGCACCTAATGGGGTATGATGCACTGGACTACAAATATATAGGCACACACATACAATATGAAAAAGTCCTGATGCATAAATAAAAAACAAGATGCTTCAATCTAGTTGGAGAGCTAGGTCTCAATTTCCCAGCCTGCCTTGCAGTCAAGGGTGGCATAGCCCCAGGCCAATAAAATGTTAAGTGGAAGTCTGCTGTGGGAGATGAGTAAGTTCTGGAAAAGCTTTTGGTCTACTGATTAAAAAATATATATATATAAAAAAGAGACAGCCTCAGCTATCAAGGCCCTTCTCCCATTCTTCTTTCCTTGAAGACAAATGTGATGCTGGTTCTGCAGCAGCAATCTTGCAACCATGAGACATAAGACAAAGGAATCTCAGAGGTGGCTGCCCTGTATCACAGAGCTGCTGAATGAAAGCTGCTAACCACTTACCTGTGTATTTCTTTTGTGAGAAAAAAATCCATATTTATTTAAGCTACTTATAGCTGGTTATTCTGTTACTTGCAGCCAAATAAACCCCAATTTATACAGAAAGCAGTATGAATACCTGTACTTTCCTTATACCTAAGAGTTAACCCTTTGATTTCTATGCCTATTTTAAAGATTTTTCCCTATCTTCTTAAAGAGAGTAACCTGAATGTAATTTAAGATTTCTTGGTGTTGTGAACATGACACTCCAAGTATCTTCTATGCTCAAAGTCTCTTCTGAAGACAACCACTTGTGGTCCTTCATTCTTTCTGCCAGGTAACCGTGCTTTTCTGGCCAAAGTTGAATTGACTTAGGCATCTGGCACTTAACCCAAAGCTGCCATCCATGGAGAATCCAACGGCCTATGAGGTGGTTTGCCATGACATCTCTGCCCAACATGGACCTTTTATAGCTATTGACTGGCCAACCTATAGTCAGAAGTTGAAGCAATTTAGGGAGAAAGCAGAAGCCATAAGGCAAGACAAGATAGGAATATGAAGTAAGGAATAGGCAGAAACCAAGAAATAGAAGGAAAGTCAAAAGTTAGATGGCAACGGCAGGGGAATCATAATTATGGCATAGCCTTTAAGGTGGGAAGCCACCAATGACTGCTACGGAGGGGAAAATGTGATGACCAGGCCCCTCTCTCATTGGTTTTCTAGAGTTCTTTGGTGCCACTGAGGCTGCTGTGGTCCCTGAATGATCATTAACCATGTTATATGGCTGCTGAAGCCATGCCATCTAGCTCACCTCCCCAAAGAGCTGGGAGCTCAATCAGATCACAGTGGTTTTGGTAATCTGAAAGAGCTTAAACAACATGCTGCCAACTCAAGTTCATCATTCCCACCATCAGTCCTTCCTGGGTCCTGCACGCAGCTATGGAGCCAGGGATTACAGGCAGGGTGCCTGTGGGCCACATGTGACCCAAAGACACATCTTGTTTAGCCTACATGATATCTTAAGCAGATGTACAGTTGGATGCCTTTCCAAATGTACTCTTGAATTTGTCACAGTTTCACCCTCTCTATTCATAATACTGGCTCTACTTTGCACATTCAAATTCCTGTTTGGCACCTGTAGGCACCTGAGTGGGAGCCTCTGGCAGGTAATTGCAGAGGTGGTCCCATCCACTGCAGAGTTATTCCCCAGCTACAGGAAGCTGCTTTCCCTAGAGTTTTCCCTGTTTTCACAGGCTATAGCCTTGAAAGAAAGAGGGAGGAGAGAGAAATGGCTTCATTGCCACTCCTTCAAACCACAGAGCTGAGATCCTTTGTTGCTTCGTCATTAACTTGCTTCTCCACTGTCAAGTGTCTGCTGCTCCTGACTCCTATTGCCACTTCTAATAACATCCAGTCCCACTGTTCACTGCAGCTTTTTTCTCTCCTGGCCTTCTGTGGCTCTCTATCATGCCTGCCTTGTTCCTGTGGTTGACCTTGTGGTCATAGCCAATTAGTGGGTGCTTTTCCTTCCTCCTAGCGCAATGTGGTTCCGGGGCCTATGGTCTGATTAGCTGTTTTCTGATCCCTCAGGGGCTGTCTTACTGTCCCTCAGTTCTGTTTTTATTTTCCCTCTGAGTCTAGAGGGATTCTAGAAGCCTGAAGATCCAGAAGAGGGGTGCCAACGCAGACCTGTGTCTTGTTTAATGCCTGTAGAAATTGTGAAAGGAGAGATGACTGTGAACTGGTATCTCAGGAGGTAAACAAGTTTTTCCTTTTATGATGGGTTAAAACAAACAAAGAAAGGATTATGAAGATCATCCAAAACTGCAGAGGAGGTAGTCCAAGTAGAGGAGTGGTGGTGCAGGGTGTGGTGTGTACACAGGAGCTTCTGTGTGTGTGTGTCTGTATGTGTGTGCATGTGTGTGAACACTTGTGTGTGTGCATGCATTCATGGAGTATCACCGAGAAGCTGTGAGAAATAAAGTCAGACAAGAACAAAGCTAGATGAACAAATTTGGAATCATTGCAGTGGATAATTTAGTACTACTGAAGTGGTGTCCACTTGAACCTGGATACCCATCTAGGTGATGAGTGAGAGGTGAGGTGGGAATGGAGAGGAAATCATAGCTGGATATTTTGAAGCCATAATGGACAAGTCTGGATGACTAACTTGATTTGAAGGGCTGAATGGTGGAAAAGGTCAAAGCTGATGCCAAAGTTCTGAGCTCAGGGGACATATTGGCTACTGTCACAGAACTGGAAAGGTTGAGGGAGCTGAGAGGAGAAAATACTTTCTATTGGAAGTGGCATTTCATTCTTCTCCAGAAAGGAGATTTTTCCTCCTCACTTATTTACTTGGCGGCCTATATGGTTGCCAGAAGAGATTTGCATCCAGAGTGCAAGCCTGGGGGGAATAGGACAGGCCCCTCCCTCACCCACCTCTCTGGGTGCCAAGGGAAGCCCAGGATGAGGGGACAACAGGACAAGAGGCACCTACTAGGCATCACATCACTTTTTGGTCTCTCAGTGAGGTCTCTGGCCAGAATGAATCGGATGTAAAGTTGTTAGTCCAAGAGAGTATCTAAGGAGCTCATTACCTGGCATGACTTCAGAGGAATGCTCACGTTCTTTTGCAGACAGATAGGTACCACCAAAGTTGGCATCATTAGCACACTGACGGGTAGCCAAGTTGTGAAATTCAGGAAAAAACGTGAAGGCAAATGATCATCACCATCCACATTCCTTCCCACAGAGCTAATTCCAGCCTCTGACTACTTCTGCCTCTCCATAACTTAGACAACTTTTAAATATCAGTTCCTCCAAAAACTATAAGAAGTTGTGAGACCCCAATAAAGGCAATTGTTCTAAGACTGTTCAGAATTCTGCTGGGAGTTTGGGAAACTTTCTGCATTCCAAGGATCTAAACAGGGTCTGTCTTGGCAGGCAGTCCCTGGAGTAACCTGACTTTGACTTTTATAACACAATTTGCACTTGAGTTTCAAACTCACTGTGGATTTTAGAGCATGGCTCAGCAGCTGCCTAAAGGGTCTGCTTCATCTTGAATGCTAGCATGTAAGCCTCACTATAACAAGACCATTCAATTCATTTAGGGATTGGCTTTCCTCTGCCTCCAGGCATTCTGAAAATCCTGGGCAGGTCCACATGGCACACAGCAGAGTGAGCAATTGTGCAGTGTATGTGTGTGCAAGCAGAGCTAAGCTGGAGTCCCAGCTTTGCTTCTATTGTTTGTTCTGACTCTGGAAAACTTAACCAATCTCTCAAAACCTTAGCCTCCTTATAAGTAAAATGAGGGTAGTAATACCTACTTCAGAGTATTGTTGCAATGATCAAATTATATATGTAAAGGGCTATATTACTTACCTATTGCTCACCCCAAAATACAGTGGTGGCTTAAAGCAATAATAAACATTCATTATCTCAGTCTCTGAATGGTTTAGCTGGGTGGTCTTGGCTGGGGCTTCCTCACGAGGTTCAGCAGATGTTGGTTGAGGCTGCAGTCATCTCTAGGCTAGACCTGGGCTGGAGGATCTGCTTCCCAGGTGGTTCACTCTCATGGCTGGTGCTGGTTTCTTAGCAGGAGAGCTCAGTTCCTCTCCACTGGGCCCCTCAGGACATAGTGACCCACTTCCCCCAGAGCAACCACCTGGAGTTAGCCAAAGTGCAAAATTTGAGGACGCAGTCCTCTGGAAAGCCACCCTCTCTTCTGAACCAACCACAAGTTCAGAAGGTTCCCCAAGCCACATTCAATTTCAATAAATTCATTAGAAGGACTCAGAGAACTCACTGGAAGCTATTAGACTCATGATATGGTTTATTGCAAGTCAAGTCAAAGTTTGGTACAATCAAGGGAAGACGAACACAGAGTAAAGTCTAGTCTAGGAGGGTTCCAAATGACCTCTCTCCATCAGGATGCATTACTCTTCCAGCATCAGTGTGTGACAATACACACAGAATACTCCCTACCACAGAAGTTCATCTGAGCTTAGGTGTCCAGAGTTGTTTTTTGGTTTCACTACATAAGCATGATTGATTGATTGTCCCCGAGGTTGAATACAGTCTCCAGATCAGCTAATACCATGTGATCCAAAGCTCCCATTGTAAGTCCCATGGTTGGTCTTTTTGGTGTGGCCAGGTATGGTCAGCCCCATTCTAAATTACTTTATTACTAACTGGCTAGCCTAAGACCCTCAGGCAAACAAAGATTACCTTGCAGTTGCTAAGAACGAAGGTTAGACCTTCTCTTTGGACACGGTGGAATTCTTTACTACACTGCAGTCAATCCAAGAGACAAAGGTCTTTGTGACAGCCTCAGGAGTCATATCATCACTTCCACCATATTCTGTTGGACATCCAGGCTATCCCTGACTCAGTATAGGTCAGTGTGGTAGGGGACTACACAAAGTCAGGAAGCCAGGATCCTGGGCCCATCTTAGATGCCGACAATCACAAGGGTATGCACACTGTCTCCTAAATGGTAGCTGCTAATAGAATTATTATTACTTGCATCTTATCATCCACACCCACACACAATAAGAATTCTCCCTCTTCCTTTGTTCTAACCTGGCCAATGATTGCATTTTCACTCTTAGACTTAGCAGTCTGCCAGTCCCCTGGTGATGTCAGAAAGGGCAGCACGTCATGGCCCCCACACAGTGACTCAAATATCTTAAAGATGTATTCTGCTACTTGGGCCCCTTCTATGTCTTTCCTCATTTATATAATGAAGGTCCCTCACTGCAACTTCTGGATTTCTCGCATGATATGAATGCTGCCGTTAGCCAGGGTTTGTGGGACCTAAGCAATCACTGAGGCAGAAAAGATGCTGGCTTGCAGTTCATGGGGCTCAGCTCTGCTAGACAGAGGAGCGGCCTAGGTCCTCTCCATGGCACAGCAGAGATCGTACTGGAAATGAAAATGTGCCATGTGAGCAACTAAGAACACACATCATCTCTTAGGCAGTGTTTATCAGCATCAGCCCCAAGCACCTAGACAATTGCTAGCCACTGTCTTGACGGCTTTCCCTACATCATTATAGGAGATGCTGCATATTCAAGGAGATAAACTGGCCAGCAATAGGACGACTCAGTGATAGATGCTGCCAGTTGTTACCCAATATCAGTTCTTACCGTCTTCTACAGGAAGAGAACCTCTCAGTGCAAGCTGGGAAATAACCATACAGAATAAAAATTACATCTGCCCAGCTCCCTTGACAAAGTTCTGGCCAATGAGATATAAATAGAGTATGTGCAACTCTGGGGAGAGAAAGCATGCCTTTCTTCTCTTCCTCCTTCCTTCTGGCTGGAATGCTGATATTATGGCTGGAACTCCAGGAGCCATTTTGGGCCATGAGTTGACCTTGGGAATGGAAACCATTCATGGCAGAACAAAAATGTAGAAGAAAGCTGAGTTCCTGGCACCATGGAGCCTCATTCCAACCTTAAGTTGCCTGCCTCTGGATATCTTGAATATTAGAAAGGAATAAAGTTTTCATTTTTTTCAAGCTATTCTTATTTTGTTTTCATTCTGTTACTTTAGCAAATCATTTCTTATTTCAAAAGTGATATATATTCAATAGATAAAGAGAAGGAAATAATTACAAATAAGACAGGAATAAATATTGCTAATATTTGGTATTTATCCTTTTAGTCTTGTATAAGTATACTTAATTTTTTACAGTGGGGTTATCTTATTTTGGGATCTACTGTTTTCATTTAATATTTCTATTTGTGAACAGTTTGCCATGACAATAAACACACTCCCACGACAACATGTTTAGAGATGATCATGTATTCCATTGAATGGAGTTAATGTAATTTATTTATCCAATCTGCTATTGTTGGACATGTAGACTGGTCTTAATTTCCACTATTATATATAGTTATTATAATGAATATTCATCCAGGTAAAGTTTTTTATATTTTTGATTATTTCCTTGAAATAAATTCATAAAAGTGGAATTGTAACTACAATTCTAGAGTTTTGGTACAAATCTAAATTACCTTGCAGTGTGGTTAGACGAATTCCGTCTCATTCCAGCAGTGCCAAAAGTTCCCTGGAATTTTTTTTTTTTTTTAACTTAAAGACTTTAAGAGAGTTCCCATAATTCAGTGAACCCCTTACACTTGAGCATGAATTGTTTCCCAGATTGCGTCCCTCTCCAGAGAAGAGAGCAGAGCTCCTGGAGAAGGCACAGAGAGGGCACAGAAAAACAGGCTCAGTAAAGGCAGCCCTAGCAAAAGGCCTGCTGTAAAGTTAGACCTGCCTAAGCCCTAGAGAGGAACATTCTTGGAGCTGAGAAACATACACGTTATATTCAGTCTACAGGAAGAACTCTCAGATTAAAACTCCAGGTCCTCAGGGACCCATCCTTTTCTCCAATTTCACCTTCTTCTTGTCCTTCTCCTCCTTTCCCTCATTCTTTGTCTGATTAAATAAAAATAGTGTTACTGGATTTTCTATGTATAAAATAATATAACCTCTTTGAAGTAATTTTAAAGAAATGCATAAAAATAGAAACAAACAAATAAAAATCACCTCCAAATCCTGCTACCAGTGATATGACCACTGCTAACATATCGGGGAACATCCTTCTCTCTGTCTCTCTGCAAACATACAAGGGCTCCCAATTATCATCCAGCCCTACAAGAAATTTGTGAGATGAGTACCATTATCCCTCTTTCATAATACGGGAGCTGAAGTGTTAGAGACGTCAAGCGACTTGTCCAAGGTTACAGAACTAGTAAATGGGGAGCCAGAATTTGAAATCAAGTCTCGTCCTCCAAAGCCTGGGACCACTATGATCGCACAATTCTACCTTCTCGTTCTTCCTGTTTCTGAACGTACATTTACATAAATGAAATCTTTTTCTACCCAGGTTTCCTTTTTTTTGTTTGTTCCACTCAAAAATGTACTGTGGACATCTTCACAAAGAGGTGAAGACAGTGGGCCTGACCACACTGCTTGCTAAATCTGCCGCCTTGAGCCTGTTGCTTAATTTGCTCAGCCTGGGGTCATCCTCACCTGCAAAATGGGGATCATAAACCTTAACCTAAGGAGTGGCATGAGGGTTAATTAGATGGTATATGTAAAGCACCTGTCACTTGGTCAACACTCACTATGTAGTAACTCATTATCTTTCCAGGCCAGAAATACAATCTACCCTTTGTATGGCTGTTCATTACTCTGTTGTGGGGATACAGCATGATTTATTTAACCATTCCCCTTAACAGACATTAAGTGGTCTCTGTCACTAAGTGCATCCCCAAATTTCTGGTTTTGTACACTTGTCCAATCGCCTCCTTAAGATAAACTCCTGAAAGAGGAATGGGGTAAAAGCAGATGTGTATCACCATTCTCCCTTGCAGAAGGTTTGTACCACTTTCCTTCAAGAGGGAGGTTCTTGACAGTTCAGAAAGGTCCCCCCTCCACCGTCTATTTCCTTCCTTCCTTGTTAAATGAGAGGCAAGTTGCTTCCTAGAGACCTCAAACCACCCAATTAATTCTATTAAAACTCATCCTTCCTTCCTCAGACTGAAAAAAAGAGTTGTTTGGTGTCATAGCCAGGAGCCCCACACCTTCTGTTACAAAGGAGTAAAATTAAAAGTGCTGTCATTTGGCTGAAAACAAAACAAAAGAAAAATTGCTGAAATTCAGGTTTGCTGAGTACTTATACATTGAACGCCTTGTGTGTGTATGTTTAATCTCTATGGTATGTTCATAAGTAAATACACACAAATTTGATTATTTATATAAGGGAGGGTGTGTCTAGGAATACACACATATGTACATCTGTCTGTATATCTAGTCTATATATCTGTATGTGTTTATTACATATACAGCCAAAAACTTTGAGCAGAAAAATATAATATCCTTTTCTCAAGCCCCAGATTGACGTTTCGTCCAGGAATATTTCAATATACCTTTGTTTCCCCTCGTTTACTAGTACTGAGGAATACTAAATATTTATCTTTCTGATTTTCATAGACATTGTTGACCTATAACTGGCATTTTGTGAGACAAGCTTGTACCCTAAAATGAGAAAAGGCAAGGGCTGTGGTCAGAAGCAGTAGGGACCCGCAGGGCCTTTTACAGTTTATGAGAGGATGAAAACAAGTAGCTGATTTTCATATTAGTCCCCACCCCACCTCACCCTTCCCTCCTCTCAGAGAAAAAGGCCTCTGAATGCAGAGACCCACCTATGTCCTTCTTTGACTTCATATCCATAGGAGAGACAGGAAGAGGTTTCTTTCTTTTTTAAATGAAGCTTTACTCAAAATTTCTTAAGAAGGGGAATCATGCAGGGCCCTGACTCAATCATCAGCTCTCCTGGTCTACCTGCCTCCAGCGAGCTTGGACACTTCCCAACAATAGGTTCCCCCTAGTTTTCGGGGCTGGAGTCAAGCCCCTGGGACACTGCTTCACAGTTAACTAGGCAGCGGAGAGTGGTCTCCCCCACCCCCACCCCCACCCCTGTTTTTCAGCGTAGTTGCATCTGCAGTTCTGTTGATTCTTCTAAGGTTAGTTAGAAGCGAAGCGAGACATCCTGCCCTAGAACCAAATATTAACAAGGAGACAAGGTAGAAAGTCCGTATTATTTTAATTTTTGGACACAGAAAATTTTCAGAATTGCGATTTAAACTGTAGTAGAGTCCCTACTATCTCTAATATTTTACCAGAATCAAAGATTTCAAACCTCAGTCAAAAAGAGATATTTAGGGTGGGCCACGGTGGCTCAGCAGACAGAGTTCTCGCCTGCCATGCCAGAGACCCAGGTGTTACCTCCTATGAAATGGAGCTCGAACGATATTAAGGAATGATGAGAAAGAAAGAGAGAAAGAAAGAAAGACAGACACAGACGGGTTCAGGGGGTCTGAAGTTTAGCAATAACAGACAACAGACAACTTTATTCTTAACTAGTTCCTGCTTATATGCTGCAGGGTTTAGGTGACTAAAAGCATGCATACATTTCGTGAAAAAGCAGAGTGCCTACTTATCAGTACATTACTCCCTACATACAAGAGATAGCTAACAAGACCTTGGGGCTTAAGAAAAAACAAACATCTCCCTCTCAGACTGTCCTCCAATTAAGCAGGTAGCAGTCTCCACAGTTTATTGCCGATGCCACTCCGAAGCCAGTTGCTCCCAATAAATTCCGCAGGTTTTCCATTAACCCTGGCTCCTACACCCGGGTTCGATTCCCAGTGCCTGCCCATGCAAAAAATAAAAGAGCTATTTACCAGGAAGCTGGTGCAGGCCCCAGCTTCACTTCCCTCCCGGCTGGTCTCTCAGTGGCAATAATAATACACGATCTTCCCATCCAACGGAGGGAACTGCCACTGTAAGAACCAACTGAAGTAACATGAAAGTATTTTGGAAATACATAAACCCATACAATGCCAGGTATTCATTACTGCTGGCATGGTTTATTTTAGTTGCTTGAGAGGGAGGAGAAAGACTGATGTTTTTCTGCTAGCTATTCCCATTGTCTTCTTGAGTAAGTGAGACCGGAGACTAATTCTTCTCTCTCCATGTAAACCAATCTCCACTTAAATTCTCCTTGGAGCTCCCTTCTGTTGCTAAATACCTCGAGGGAAGGAGATTCTATCCCACCCAGGTAACTCGTTCCCATTTTCAGAAATCCTCATTATCTGGGAGTTCTTTTCACTGCCTGCCCACAGCCCCAGGTACTGCCAAATCAACTAGTTGCCTCTCATTTTGATCTCAGAGGAGATGAAGATTATTTCCCTTACCCTGCCCTGCCCTTGAAAAGCTGCTTTTCCTACTCTGCTGCTGTGTTTTCCTCTTTCATCCCTATCTTTCTCCAGCAGAGAAAAGCCAAGTGTTTATTTTATATTCAAAAGATAACTCTGTAAGAACCAAAGATTCAGAATGAGGCTGGAGACAGGTTTTTACATAAGGGGAATATTTAAAATTGGCAGCAAGGCGACACACCTCCTGAATTTCACTGCTGTGTTCCTACTAAGGTTCAGGAAAGAACACCCAGAGATGGCAGGTACCATGTTTCATAGAGATAGAATCACGATGCTTAAGTTATGAAAGGGTGCTGAGTTCTTACAGCCTCACTCCTCATGGTTCAGGACAAAGCCAATGAGTTCTCTGTGCTCAGTGACCAATTCCTGAGACACTGGGGTTTCAAAGAGAGAAAAAGTTTATTGCTAGGTGTGAAGCAGGAGAGCAGATGGCCTCTCAGCCCCCAAATCTCTCTCTCCGAACTGCAGTAATTCTGATAGTTTTATTGTATTAAAAATTGGGCAGGTTTTAGGTTAATGAGCGCAATGGTAGAGGTGATCTGATTACTGAGTGTGTGCAGATTGCTGAAATGCTTAGTCACAGAAGGTGTATAAGAAAATGACAGCCTTAATATGATGATGGTGTGATTTTCTGTATTATAATGAGGTATAGGTGACTTATAGGTTAAAATCTAATCTACTGCACATGTCAAGCGGGCCCGTTTTGGTTAGATCCAGTTTTGGTTATCACAACAACTTTGGAATTGGGGTGGGTTTGTTCTGCGCTGACACAAGACCCTTCGTTAATGAACGTTAGGCCAAACTGGATCAAAGACCGAAATACAAGAGCCAGTACCATAAAGTTCCTAGAATAAAATAAAGGGAAGCATCTTCAAGACCTTGTGATAGGAGGTAGATTCTTAACTTTACACCCAAAGCACAAGCTATGAAAGAAAAAATAGATAAATAGAAACTCCTCAGAATCAAAAATTTCTGTGCCCTGTGCCTCAAAGGTGTTTGTCAAAAATATGAAGAGGCAGCCAAATCAATGGGAGAAAATATTTGGTGACCATATATCAGCTATAGGTTTGATATCATGTGTATATAAAGAAATTATACAATTTAACAAGAAAAAAACAACCGAATTATAAAATGGGCAAAAGATATGAATAGATATTTTTCCAAAGAGCAAATACAAATGGTTAAAAAGTATATGAAGAGATACTCATTTTCATTAGCTATAAGGGAAATGCAATCAAAACTACAATGAGATAACATCTCACACCTGTAAGAATGGCTGATATTAAACAAATAGGAAGCTACACTGCTGGCGGGAATGTATAGCTGCTGTGGAAAACAGTTTGGCAGTCCCCTAGAAAACTAAATATTGAGCTGCTCTATGACCTGGCAATACCAATATTAGGTACATACCCAGAGGAGCTGAAAGCAGTGACCCAAACAGACGTTTGTACAGAGATGTTCATAGTGGCCCTATTCATAATTGCCAAAAGATGAAAATAATCCAAGTGCCCATAAATAAACAAAATACAGTAAATAAACAAAATGTGATATATACATCCAATGGAATATCATGCAGCAGTACAGCACAATGAGGTCCGGAAGCATGCGACAACATGGATGAACCTAGAGGATATAATGCTTAGTGAAATAAGCCAGATACAAAAGGATAGATATAGTATTATTTCATTATTATGACTCTTCTAAAGAGAGCAAACTCCAAATCATACAGCCCAGGAAGAAAATCCGTACTCATATATGGCAATGAACTATTTATAGCAATGAACTGTTGCATCTCTACAGTTTGAGTACACAAGCAACAGCTCCCATACGTTTCATATTTTTATCATTGACCATTCATAATAAGATTCTATCTAAAAAGGAGAAAAAAATGTTATTGAAAACAATGTTAGCTATGTTCCCTAGCTAAAGCTAATTTGATGATTAAAGAAACTTCTTCCAGGATTCCAACTTCATATCTTGAGTTTTAGCAGTAAAGAGTTTTCAGCTGACCAACCATGCCATTCTTTTTACGACTTTGCACTACTCTATTTTCCTGTGCCAGTCTTCAAGGATATAGATTCATCTAAAAATGCTAAGAATTTTTGCATGAGAATCACTCTAGATCCTTCTCAGGGTTTGTAAATGTTCTTTGCTAGGAAAAATTAAACATTAAAAAACAAAAACAAAAACTGAAAGAGACCCTTTCAGTGGAATGGAAAGATGACACTTTCCATTCAGTTTTAGTGTCATTTTTTCATTATTCTCTCTTTGGGTGTAGCTGAACCTCCCATATAAATCTGTGTCAAGGGTCAGAGCTGGGAAAAGTGAGTGTTCACTACATGATAGTATATAACCAATTTTTTGGATCTCCCCCTACTCATTCATGTTCAGTGGAAGGTATAAGTCGCTGAAATCCCCGTCTCCCAGAAGGGCATTTTGTTCCATCACTTCTCAATCCCTGTATGTCTTCACTTGGACCATCTTCCCCATCAGAGCAAACCCTATCATAGGTTTCTGCAAACAGAGCAGAGTTGTGGATGAAGGAAGGTCTAGAGACAAAAAGATCTAGGAGGGAGAAAAATTATATTTCCCTTTAGTTGAGTCATTTTCCTCATTTTACATGTAAGAAAACTGGGACAAGGAGAAAGCACAGCTTTACTCTTTGCAGCTTGACAGTCTGATGCCCAAGAATCCAAAGTGGAGTATTTGAAAGATTTTCAAAGAATAGTGCGGGACAGGTTTTTCCACTGAAGTCCTACCATACGAAATGACAATAAATACAAAATCTCCAAGTGGTCAAGTCAGCAGCCAGTGCTCGTCTTCCTTTCCCTAATCCAGGACCTGCGTGGAGGGAGATAACAGGGTAAATGGAGGCTTCCCCATCCAGGTCCTCCAGGACAGAAAGAAAAAAAGAAAAAATTAAACATTAGGGGCCATCTTTAGTGATCATAAGACTGTAAAGTCGAGAAACCAGATAAAATGTGTACAAGTGAGGGTCAGCCACAAGGTTTTTACAATCACAAGGGCACAACATAAAGGCTATACACTCATCATCAGAGATCAAGGCAATGGATTACAGTTCAGAGATTTTAGGTATTTCCCTTTGTCTACTCTAATATACCAGAAAATAAAAAGGAATATCTATATATAATGATTCAGCAATCACAATCATCCCTTAGATCCTGACTTCTCAGTTACACTCATGTTCCTGGCCCAGGAGGGTAAGGGTCCTGTGAGGCTCTGTTTCCCAGTCTTCCTTTATAGGACTTCAGGAGGTTCCGAAGGCACCCAGCAAACAAGGCTAAGGAGCACAGATGGCCACCATTTGTATTTTACTGAAAGCGAAATTCCAACATACTCTTGCTCTCCCTTGTTCTATGTCTCCGTTCCTACTCAATGGACTCTTAATCAGACCTCAGGGTTTTTCACTGGTCAAAGGTGGTGATATAATTTCCAGCAGGGTGATTTCTATAGTGAAGATTTCACTTCTTGGTTTCAAATGCAAAGGGGCCACTTTCCATAAGGTGGATCTTTATGAGTTTGAGTTAAAAGTGGTTTATTAGAAGGCAGAGATAGGAAATTGCCATTCTCAAGGTCTAAGTGTGCTTCATGCCTAAGGCAGAGAAAAGACTTCTGAGGCTCAGCATTTCATTGACCTTTATTGCTGCAGGGGCACTACTTTTCTGCATGGTTGTCTTGTGTGCAAGGGTGAACGTTTCGAAGCCCAGAGAGACCTGCAAAGTCTTGGCAGACAGCCTGCCTTCAGCCACGTCAGTCCTTCATCGCGTGGGTCTTGGCATCAGACGCTGTACTAGGCCTGCCGCAATGCTAGAGCACAGGAGGAAGCACCCAGCACTCAGCCTGCCGCCACCTCTCTTCCTACCCTGGCTTCATCTTACACTGAAAGAGATTTTGTATTCAAGCTCCATCAATACCCCTAAAAACCAGCTGTCCTCACCCACCAGGAGACCAACTAGGGAGCCCCTTACGGTTACAGTCCACCCCTTGGAGGATGGAGCCAGGGAAGGAACACATACTCTTGACCATCGAGGCGGAGAATTCTGGAATTCTGGATAAACAGAGCATGGGTTCCAGGTAGGTACGTCCCCTCAGCCCCATGGTCTCATTTCTCCATGAGTGGGCACAGCCAGAAAAGAGTCAGAGCAGGACCTTCTGAAGCTTAAACCTAAACTTTTTCACTTGCTAGCTGTGGGCAAGTTCTTTGGCTATGTCTGCCTCAAATTCCCAATCTGTAAAAATGAAGATAATAGCAATACCTACTTCATGGGCTCTTGTGAGCACTAAGTCAAATAATCCACGTAAAGCACTTAGAATTGTGATTGCTCATAGTAAGCACTCAGTAAACAATAGCCATGATTTTATAGGATCTGAGTTCCAAGCAGGACATAATCCAGCCAGCAACTGCATTCACATCCAGTCCCATTTAAACACTCTTGCCACTATGCAATCGTTACAGAGCAGTAAACAGTGTTCTAGACCAAAACCATCCAATAGAAATATGATTAAACCAGCATGCATTTTACATTTTCTAGTAGCTACACTAAAAGTGCAAAGAAACAAGTGAATACGTGAAATTAAGTTTATATTTTAATTGAATCCAATATATCTAGAATACTGTCATTTTTATATGTAAGCAATATAAAATTTATGGTTGGGATTTTTTACTTTTTCTTTTTTGCTCTAAGGCTTCAAAATCCAGTGTTTCCCTTATATGCACAGCACCTCTCCATTTGGACTAGCCACATTCCTGGTGCCCAATAGCCACATGTGGCTTATGGCTAGGCCACCCTAGAACCTGGCTGTTCAAAGTCTGGCCTGCAGATCAGCTGCCTCCTTTCCACCCAGGCGCTCATTAGAAATGCAGAATCCTCAGAATCAGCATTTCAACAAGCTCGCAGATGATCTGTACACGCAGTGAGGCCTGAGCAGTGCTGAGCTCTCCTCCCACCGGTCATCCTTGCCCCTCTTGTCTCCCGCAGCTCTCCAGTGGGCTTTCCAGCGGCTTTCTTTGGCTCCATTTGAGACCCTGCAGAGTTTTTTTGTTTTTTTTAACTTTTTTAAAATTGTGAAATAGAACATATATACAAAAAGCAACAAAGTTCCAAGTACATCTTAACAAGTAGTTACAGGACAGATTTTATAGTTTGGTATGGGTTACAGTTCCACAATTTTTCATTTTTTCTTCCAGCTGCTCCAAGACACTGGAGACCAATAGAAATATCAGTAAAATGATTCAGCAGTCATACTCATTTGTTAAATCCTATCTTCTCTGTTATACTCCTCCTTCTCTTTAAATAACATATAAACATAAAAGCAATAAATTTCAAAGTATATCGCAACAATTAGTTGTAGAATAGATTTCAGAGTTTGGGATGGGTTACAATTCCATAATTTTAGGTTTTTATATCTATCTGCTAGAAGGTAATGGAGGCTGCGCTGGTTTGAAAGGAAGTATGCCCCCTAAGAAAAGCCATGTTTTAATATAAATCCCATTTCATAAAGATAGAATAATCCCTATTCAATACTGTATATTTGAAACTGTAATGAGATCATCTCCCTGGTTGATGTGATTTAGTCAAGAGTGGTTGTTAAACTGGATTAGGTGATGACATGTCTCCATCCATTTGAGTGGGTCTTGATTAGTTTCTGAAGTCCTATAAAAGAGGAAACATTTTGGAGAGAGGGTTTCAGAGAGGGCAGAGAATGCTGCAGCACCACGAAGCAGAGATTCCATCAGCCAGTGACCTTTGGAGATGAAGAAGGAAAATGCCTCCCTGGGAGCTTCATGAAACCGGAAGCCAGGAGAGAAAGCTAGCAGATGACGCCATATTCACCATGTGCTCTTCCAGCTGAGAGAGAAGCCCTGACTGTGTTCGCCAC